>CALNHX010005514.1:0-105571 GCA_940337035.1 Agriotes lineatus | reverse complement strand
GCTAACCGCATCACCCAGTACGCCGTTAACGTGTGCCAGATGACTGGGTTTGGGAACGAGATATTTCGGCGACCCGACTAAACTAAAAAAGTTAACTGTTGTCATTATGGTCATAGGAGATTGCTTTGATAGAGTCATTCAAATGCTAGATGCATGTTAGTTAAACGGTCTGTGACCATTTAGATATTAGTAGTAATAATAGACAAAAAGGATTGCTGATAGGGTCAATAAGATGTAAGATAGACGTCTGTTAAACGGTAAAATAAAAATGTATTCTCTGTGGCAATTATGGACAATGAAGGTTGTTTCGATATGTTCAATAATGTGTTACATAGATACCTGTTAAACGGTTAAGTAAAAATACCTTAGGATTTCACTGCCACTGTTATTACGTAACGAAGTCCAAGAAAGAAAACTGCTTAGATATAGTATATAAGATGTTAGATAGACACCTTTTAAATGGATAAGTAAAAATTCACAATCTATAGCACAAAAGCCCATCTATACGCACGTTAGAGAAAGAGGATTGCTTTGATAGTGTCCGCGATGCTTCTTGAATTTATGTAAGCTTTCAATTTGCGTCGTTCCGTGGATGACTTCTTGCACTTGTTCAGAACGCACTTCGGAACACAAAGTGTATAATTATATAACCAGGTTGTTTTACTGAAGGAGATGAAAGTTTTGTTTGATATAAGATGTGACTGAAGTAGTCAGGCCTAACTACCCTTTACACAATTGTAGCCTGTGTCTGGTCACAA
Organism: Agriotes lineatus; assembly: GCA_940337035.1. Taxonomy (NCBI): domain Eukaryota; kingdom Metazoa; phylum Arthropoda; class Insecta; order Coleoptera; family Elateridae; genus Agriotes; species Agriotes lineatus. Next base: position 104,813 of record CALNHX010005514.1, on the reverse strand, counting down.
ATGAATACACCTCAGAGTTTAGAAGTGTAATGAAATTATTAAACAAATATAAGTCCTTATATATAATTGTATGTGTGTCGTGTTTTGCTTTGATCTCATAACCTACTATTGACATAGGCACAAAAGCACGACGTTTGCGTAACAATACCCTGCTGATAAACGATGTGTGTGAAATCTGCACATTACCCTTTTTCTGTGACGTCACAATTTTCTCTTTTTATTTAACAATAAGGAACTGGCCGAAACAAAAAAAATCTGCAGTTTTAGGCCAGGTCCGCTTTAAGTATGCCTTGTTTTAGAATACTGTCAATGTGACATTTCTCCTAAAATGACAGTAAAATTGCGCGGAATAAAAGCAAGCGAGCAAGCCTAAAATCGTATTTTAAGCATTACGGACTTCTTCGAAGAGGAGAAACATCGAATTACATAGGTCAAGATTCTTTCTAAAGTCTACTAGCTGTGATCTAAATTATTTTTTTGAGTGTCACTATAATGTAAGACATACGCTTTAAACGCTATGTTTTGTTATTTCTGACGTAACAGCAAAAGGGTAATGTGTAGACTTTATAAACCGTTCACGATCGTTTTGGGTCAGGTGAGTCTATGAACATCTAGTAATTTTGTTGGCAGTATCTCTGTGGCAACTAAACTCCCTGTTTATTGCAATTTGGATAAGAATTGTATACATGTTATGAATATGCCACTTTATTTTACATACTGGCTTGCTTGCTTGGTGTGGAAGGATAAAGACATCACAAACTGATGGCAAATAAATTTAATAGAGCAATTGAGCAATATTGGTCTTATAGAAATTAACATGTGAAAAATGTAAATATCTTGTCGGATCGCTTGCTGATTTTACTTCATGTTGATTTTCACATCATCCACATAACATTTCAACAATAAAATAGTAATAAATAAGTAGGTAGGTAGTAAATTATTATGTATTACGCTGGATTGTTTTTTCTTTCCAAAATTTCATTTTTTAACGTACAGCAAATATATTCTCTAGTCTCCACATCAACTCGTTTTCTTTTAAATCTTGTATGTCTTTTTAAATTGGAAATAGCATCGTTTAATTGAAATTTTGTTGTTGTAACAAAATTATTTTGGGCATTTTGACTTTTCCTTTGGCGGAAATTAAAATTACTTTTTTCTACGACCACCACTAAAAGTAGACCTTTTAGCGCTAGCTTTTTTCACTAAAAGTGTCGTTTTATAATTTAGCGTGTTTAAAATGAGATCAGCTGTTTGCTTTTAGCACATGTGTTAAGTGAAGTGAGGTTATAAAACTACAATTGTGAACTGGAAGTGAGGTTGTAAAGTTATTCTAGTTACTTCTTGCATTAGAGGTAAAATGTTTTTTATAGTAATTAATGTATTTAGAAGCATAACCCAGTCTTAACATTCGAGCATATTTATGGTTAGCAGGTTAGATTTTCCGTCAGTCTGTGTCAAAACTGACTGAAAACCTAACCTGATCACCTCGAATTTCACATAGACTTACAGTGCCACCAACATATTATTCATATGTTTGAATTTCTACAGCCGCCCCTGATGGACTTTATCTGTTGTCATTGTGAACACGCGGGATTGTTTTGATAGAGCAAATAAGATGTTAGATAAATGTCAAATAAACGGTAAGTAAAAATTTAATTATCAGGAGTAACGATGAGCGAAAGGCTACTTTGATAGAGCCCATAAACTATTAGATAGACGCCTGTTCAACGGGTAAATAAAAATTCATGCGCTGTAGTGATCAAGGACAAACAGAACTACATTGCTAAGGTCGATAAAACGTTACTTGAAGGTTTGCTCAACTGTAAAGCAAGAATTCGTCATTTCTAGTCACTATAGATAGAGGCTTCCACGACCATTGTCATTATGTAAAGAAGTGTCCGGACTTCCTTACGTCGATAAGATGTTAAATGGGCGTCTGCTAAAATGCTTGGAAAAATTTATTATTTGCTCCCATTATGAACAATGAGGGTTGTCTTGATATACTGTTAGCTATATGGGCACCTGTGAAATGGTTGAGTAAAAATTCATTGTATGTAATTGTTATACATGAGGATCATTGATTACTAAGGCTTTCACGGTCAATTGTCCTTATGTAACAAATTTCCAGAAGTCCAAGTCGATTGTTTAGATATAGTAGATATCTAGGAGATGTTAGATGAAGGCCTCTTAAACATTCATTATCTATTGTTACCACGGACAAAGAATTATTTTGATCTCGCCAATAAGATGTTACCTGTTTAATGGTTAAGAAAGGCTTAATTATCCTTAGTCATTTTGGATGAAGAAGATTGTGCTCGGAAGCTTCCACGACCATTGTCATTATGTAACTGAATCTTGAAAGTCGAAAGGCGATGTTTTCGTAAAGTCTGTTAGATGTTAGATGGAGGTGTCTTAAACGCTGTCTATAATATGTCATGTGGAACATGTTAAATGTTAATGTGAATTTCAATATCTCTAGTCATGGTAAAAAGATTGATTTGTTACTGAGGCGTCTACGGCCGTTAACCATTGTGTAACGAAGTACCAGAAGTCGCAAGACGATGTTTTTGTAGAATCTGTAAGATATTAGATGAAGGTCTATTTAACGGTTAGGTAAAAATTAATCATCTGCTGCCGTTATGGGCAGACGGTCGTTTTGATATTTTCAATAATGTGTTATATAGACAACTTTTAAACGGTTAAGTAATGATTTACCATCTGTTGTTATTATGAATAAGGACGATTAATATCTGAGGCTTTCACGCCGTTGACATTATATAACGAAGTGCCAGAAGTCGGAAGACGATGTTTTGTAGAGTCTGTAAGATGTTAGATGTTTAATGGTTAAGTAAAAATTAATTATTTATTGACATTATGGACAATAGTAGATTAAGTTATTAGGAGTAAAAGTGATACTTTATGTGGCGAAGCTGAAGTTTATTTAGCCGAACGTTAGTGAGGCAAATAATTCAGCTAAGCCACATAAAGCCACTTTTACTCCGAATAACATATACTATTTTATCCGCAAAGGTATTCAGGTAAATTTCATTAATATCAATTAAAAAAAAGGATGCATCGGCCGGGAATCGAATCCAGGCCACACGCGTTACAGGCGAGCACTGTACCCCTGCGGTTGTTCAAATAACGCGTTACTGTAATGATATATGAACATACTGAATCATCCGAGCTAATAGCACACGGCCACAGCAGCTGTCACACCATAACCCACAGCGACAGATGCTCCGATCCGCTGCTTAAAGGTTTATTTAAATTAAAAAATTTTCGTACTCTTTTTGAAAATAAAAACCGGCCTACGACCTAAGTCTAAAAATTAGCAAAATTTTAAGCCATCATACAATTTAATCGGTCCAGTATCTTCGGAGGAGATAGCGAACAAACATAGAAAGAAAGAAAGAGAGCAACGATTTTGTGTGCTTAGGCAGATAAAGTACGCAAAAGTCGCTATTTTATCTGCTTAGGCAGATAAAGTGACACTTTTACCTTGTCAATAAAGACACATAAGTTGCCACTTTTGTGACGTTTGCGGATAAAGGTGGTTGTTGTTATATGTTCAATAATATGTCATGGGGATAATTGTTAAATACTTAAGTAAAAATTACTTATCTGTAGTCACTATGAATAACGACGATTAATATCGGAGGCGTCCACGGCCGTCATGATTATGTAATGAAGTCCCGGAAGTCGGAAGGCGATGTTTTGGTAAAGTCTATTAAGATGTTACATGAAGGTATGTTAAGCGGTTAGGTAAAAATTAATCATCTGCTACCATTATGCACAAAAAGAGCTGTTTTGATATATTCAATAGTATGCTATATTCACAATTGGCAACTTGTTAAGTAAAAGTTCATTATCTGTAGTCACTATTAATAAAAATAATTAATTTTTGAGGATTATAAGTAGTGATGGGCATAACCGGACAATTTTCATAACCGAATTATTTGTATTCGAATCATATTAATAACCGATTGATTATTTGAATAATCATTTTAATCAATTTTGGCTCTCGATTCGTTTCGATTAAGTCAGCCGGTTTGCCGGTTGGCGGTTCACCGTCATCTGCATCGGCATCGTAACTTGCAGATAGCAGAGGAACTCAGTTAATCGTTATTATAATAATTGTATAAATGATTTTTATTTGATTTCTAAGGAGTTTAAACCATTGAGAATAGCTATATCAATACTAATCATAAAGAAATTATAAATATGCGAATACAAAGTATCTATTGAATCTATTTTTAGTTCCTAAAATTCTCTAGTAGGCACCCTTCCCTTTTCGCTTGCACATCATACCGGTATATTTTAGAATCCATAATTTATCTACGTTCAGCCTTCCGCGGTTCTAAGGACGCACACTTAAAATTTTCAACATCGAAATCCACTTCTTGTCCCGACTGCTCCGTTATTAAAAATTAAATATAAATCTGTTACGATATTGGAAAATCTTATTTCGCTTTCTGTTTATCCCTTATTAGGCATAATCAACCGCGTTTCGAAGCAAAAATTTAGGCCGTTATAAATTAATACCAACACAGCTTCGGCAAATCTGATACTCAGCAGAACGTTATCTTTAGTAGGAACGGCCCCATAAATTTAACTCGTCGACTGGGAGTCTCAAATGTCTTAATAACATCAACAAGCAGCGGCGAGCCTCACTTGGGTCAATCAAGTACATACGTAGAAAAGGTTATATGAGTTATGAATGACGTATTATTTACAGAATTTCGATCACTCGCAGGTCGCTGAGACGCGGCACGTAGTACGTATCAGGATGAGGTTATTTTTCATCCGAATACTTGGAACGAAAACCGAGTTACACAGGTTATTTCAATAACCGGATAACCGGTTATTTTTGATTCGAATAAGCCCATCACTAATTATAAGGTTATTGTCATTATGTAACAGTCTCGGAAGTCGAAAGACGATGTTGTGGTAGAGTCTGCAAGATGTTATATGAAGGTACTGATGTTAAACCATTAGGTGAAAATTAATCATCTGTTGCCATTATTGACAGAGGGCTGTTTTGATATTTTCAATAATATGTTATATGGACAACTGATAAATGGTTAAGTAAAGATTTATTATTTCTAGTCACTATGAATATCGACGATTAATTTCTGGGGCTTCCACGACGTTGACATTATGTAAAGAAGTCCCAGAAGTCGGAAGACGATATTTTAGTAGTCTATAAGTGTATAAGATGTTGTATGGTGAGCTGTTGAATGTATAATGTTTGAGGCTTTTGCGGTTACTCGCATTTTCAAAATTGTCAATATTAGAATTACATTTCGGCTTAGAGCGCGTGGTCTTTGTAAATAAAGACCCAGCATCTGTTGGCTCAAGGTGCCTAACACGTTGTCAACTCAAGCAAGGGTTTGTATAACAGTTATGTTCTTTGGTGGCTCGTGAACTTTTACAAGTCACCCATGATTTGGTCCGTGTTTTTAGAGTGCTTGGGAACAAGGATACTTAGGCGTATTTGGCCTTTTTACTGTTTGTGTACCCATATAGACTAACGTTTCGCAAAACATTGCAGCTTGCATCATCAGAGTCAAAGTTGCTTAGTCTATATGGGTGCACAAACAGTAAAAAGACCAAATATGCCTAAGTATCCTTGTTCACAAGGTACTCTAATAACACGAACCAAATTGTGGGTGGCTTGTAAGAGTTCACGAGCCACCAAAGAACATAACCGATATACACACCCTTGCTTCAGTTCACAATGTGTTAGGCACATTAAGCCAACAAATGCTGATTGTTTATCTACAAAGACGACGCTGTCTAAGCCGAAATTTAATTCTAATATTGGCAGCTGTTGAATGGTTAAGTAAACATTCATTATGGGTACAAAAATTTGTTCTGATAGAGTCAACAAGATGATAGACAGAGGTCTGTGAAACGGTTATGTTAAAATTCATAATCTATAATAATTATGGGAAAAGACGATTGATTTCGGTGGCGTCGATGGGCCATTGTTATTATGCAACGAACTTCTGAAAATCGTTCATTACATGAGTGGTTGTTGTGATAGGGTCAACAAGATGTTAGATGGTGGTTTGTTAAGGGGATAAGTAAAAATTCATTATTTGTTGTCAATTATGGACGTAGCTAAAATCTTGCATACAGTTAATAAGATGTTATAAGTGCACCTGTTAATGTTTAATTAAAAAAATATTATTTTGATAAAGCCAAGAACATTTTAGATGGATGTCAGTTGAACAGTAGGAAAATGTGCTATCGGTAACAATGATCGACAAACAGAATTGTTTTGATAGTCAATAATATGTTAGATAGAATTCTGTTAAACGGAATATTAAATAGTATATTATTATATGAGCGATTATGACAGCCATTATTCAGGAAGATGACGTTTGAGTCCACGAACCGTAGGCGAGTGGCGCAAATCATCCGAGTGAATAATGGTCATAATGGAGTATGTAAACTATGTTTTTCTACACCTATTACACAAATAAATTAGACTCAACTTTAACTTTAATGGAACTCGATGTAATACATATAATTCATTTTTATTTTTCATTAAGTGAACTATTAGGATGAAATTTGTGCAGTTTATAATATTTGGTAATAGACGGAGTGGTAATGTCCATTGTTAAATTCTGATCGGCAATTTTAGTGGTTAAATTATTAGTTTGCACGGATTGTAAATTTTTTTTGGCATGTGTCCATTTTATTATTAATAGAGTCATCAATGTAGCCTTCTGCCAATGCAGTCGAGTTCCACCTCACGTGTTATTTTAAGGCTGTGATGTCACCTCCTGCATCCACAAGCAAGGTTGCCGAATATCTACGGAAGGAGTGTCCTGTTTACAGTTCTGGGTTAGGAAGATTTTAAAATGTGGCAATTTGTTTCCCATAGCTGAAAACTTATTGATGCCAATTCTCTGACTCGCGTACTTTCCCTTTTGATAGTTTAAAAAGAAGGACGAACACTGAAGATACGACGGGCCCAGAGATATATGTTTTTTCACAATTTTATAGAAATTCCCTGTTATTGTAAAGTTGCGAACTCCTTTGGTTTTTGTATTACGCACATTTACTAATATTGCTGATGTAAGATCTTCAAGATCCTTAATATTTATTTATTTTAATTCATTACACCTACAGGCTCTCATAATACTCATAATTAGTGCCACCTCAAATTAGAGAATATTCGTAAGATTACGCTTTTCATAAAACTATTTATTTGTTCGGGAGCGAAGGATTTTTCCTTTTTTGCTTGATAGCCGTCAGATTTTCGTTTGAGAGATGCTCTTAATTTCCATACGTGTTTAGCTTAATGATGTGACGAATTTCAAATATACTAGCATTGAATACTGTGTCCATACCGCTTTATATTTTCCCGATAAGTCCCCAAAGTAAGCTAATATCAAATTCTCAGAGAAAAAACTGTTTTCTTATGATCACGTCATTCCATAAACGATTTGTATACAGACTCGTAGGCTTTCCTGATTTTTGCAGGTAGAAAACTCTGTTGTTATTTGAGCCGTTTGCAATATTTCTGGTGGAGTACAATTTTCATCACTCCTAATATTTTCCATTTTAACGTTAAATTATCAGTTTTAACACAAAATAGACCCACATTAATCATTTTCATCATACAATACTGATATACTGTTGTGACCTGTCTAAGCAGAGGAATGATAAGTCAGCTTTAACGGCCGCCGGCAGTTTAAAATCACGTGATAGTGATTAAATTTATTACCAAAAAGCAGTAGGCTAGCGAGTTTGCGATCTAAGTAATTAGACATATGCAATCACAGTAACAATATCACCGCAAGTGTTACCTGGGAGAGAATAAACAAATTAGTTACAGAAGCGTCATTTTCGTTTTTTTATGGTTATTGCAAGCAGTAATTATGAATGAAGAAGAGAATTTTGAAATTCCTGCTGAAATATTAGAAGAAGCATCTATAGCAAGCATTAATTGGCTACCCAAGAAAACTAAAGAGCGTTATGAGAAAGAATATGAAGATTTTGTTACATGGCGAAAAAGTAAAAATGTGAATTGTGTTAATGAAGCTGTATTACTAGCGTATGTTAAAGGAAAATCAGAGGTCTATTCTCCCAACTCCATGTGGACTAAGATTTCAATGCTGAAGCTGGGAAGTTTTCAAAAAAATTGATATTTCGAGATTTGGCAAGCTTTTCTTGTTTCTGAGGCGAACGAGTAATGATTATAAACCGAAAAAGGCTAAGATTTTAAGTGAAGAACAAATGACTAAGTTCTTGTTGGAGGCAGATGACCAAAAGTGGTTGCTTAAAAAGGTAATATTAATCCTTGGAATCTTTGGTGCTTGTAGGCGTAATGAACTTACGTCACTAACCCTGGAAGATACTAGGCAACATGTTCTTATTACACTATGGTGCACCAAAAACAAGAAAAGTAGATCATTTGTCATTCCAAAGGAAGACGTTCCTTTCAATGCATATGGATTGTACAAAAAATACGCTGATCTGCGTCCCGCGAACCTGGAAACTCGTCGATATTTTATTGAATACAGAAACGGTAAATGTGTCAAGCATACCATTGGGAATGTGCCAAAGAAAATTGCCATGTATTTGAAATTGAAAAATCCTGAGTTCTATACAGGGCATTCATTCCGGAGGTCTTCAGCTACCTTGCTAGGTGAAAATGGTGGTGACCTGCTGTCCGTGAAGGAGCATGGTGGTTGGGACTCCTCCTCAGTGGCAGAGACGTACATTGAAAAGTCGGTCTCAAAGCGAATGAAAATTACAAAACCACTGTTTAAGACTCAAAATACCAAAGCTATGTCATCTTCAAGTACAACAACATACAACAGCGAGTACCATGGCAAGTAGCAATAGCAAGTCTCTTCTATTCGGATTCCAGATTTCGACTAACAGCGGCTGAGAATTTAATTTCCATATACCATGAAAAATAAATAATGAATACCTATATTGTCTTGTAATTATAAAATTCAATAAATTATTTTTCAAAAATTTCTAACAGTATTGTATCATGAAATAGTTATTTACTATACAAGTGGGATAACTACGCACTCGTTTGTAACTTACACACACGTATATTAATGATGCATTATTACACATGTATTGTACAACATTTTATCTACGACTGCTTAAAATTGAGAAAAGTGCATTAAGAGAAATGTCAGATCTGTCATTTTCAAAAATATTTTAGTAGGCAAATGTCATTATGTCATTCATTTGACACTATTTCAGTTATGTAATGAAGTCATTACACAACTCAGTTGCGTAATGAACCATTACATAACTGAGTGGTGTAATGAGCTTCATTACCTAACTGAAATAGTGTCAAATGAGTGAGGTCATGAGTTACTTATCCCACTGGAGTAGATAAACTATATAACAACACGCGGCCAATACCGCAAATAACAGCTTGGTTGATTATATGCCTCGGCTGACGCCTCGGCTTTCAAACTTCAACCACAGCTGTTATTTGCTCTGTATCGGCCTTGTACCGTTATTAACTATAATCGGTACCTACTCGTGCGAAGTGCATACGTTGAAAAATGTAAACAAACAATATGACGACACACTTGGGCGCCAGGTAAGTGGATTGTCAGCCGCAGAAAGAGTTGATCGAGGGCGATTTAAAATATTGGATCAGGGAAATAGCGATTTTTGGATTTGTATTGGTAATATGAATCCATAATTCATTGCAGTGAATTATAGGTATTATTTTTCACGAAAAATGCAAATAATTGCAAAAAATAAGTAGGTGTAGTAAAAATGCATTAATTGTAGTGATTAAGAAAAAACAAGACTGCTTTGAGAGCGGCAATAGATGTTAGATGGTGTCTTGTTAAACAGTTAAGTAAAAATTCGTTATTTGTTGTAATTATGAACATAGCTGATTGCTTTGATATGGTCAATAAGATGTTATATGGGCACCTGTTAACCTTTAATTAAAAAAATCACTTTCTCTTCTCATTATGGACAAAGGTGACTGTTTTGATAGAGTTAAAAAGATTTTAAAGAGACGTCTGTTAAACGGTAGAGTAGAAATGCATTAATTGTAGTGATTATGTAGAAAAAGACTTATTTGAAAATGTTAGATGGTGGTTTGTAATATAATTAAGTACAGCTATTTACGGTGTAAGTCTGTTTTATTATAAATATTCTACTAGAGAAAAGTTGAGCCCTCGAGGACGCCATGCCCAGAGGGGTTATTTCTGGAGTGAATTATTTGTAATAACACACGCGTGTCATATAAACTTTTATCCAACAACTCGATAATTTGGTATTTGAAGGTTGAGTTTTGCGTCAGTCTATGTCAAATAACAAACAAAACCTGCCCTACTCCCCTCGAATTTGACATACTTAGACAATAGCTTTTAGTACTTTCAATTTATTTTCCAACACATATTTACAATGTTGTCTTTCGGCATTACACCAAGTACTGTCAAACGTATACCAAGAATCACAGGCGACTCTAACTATAAATGTTTGATTTCTTCGTACTTTCCAATTTCCACTATGACGGCTGTCAATCAAAACTTATGTTTTTTTAGATGCATACAACACGGTAGTGGGTGACCTGGTTGGTATCTCACTAGTGGGTTATGGTTTAACTCACCAGTGCGTCATGAACCACTTTAGAACTCTAGTAATCTATCTAGTAATAGCCTTATAACTAAGAGGTGTTGGATAAGAGTTCATTTTTTTTGCTATTATGGACAAACAGTATTGGTTCATATGTATTACATTATATGTCATAATACCGAGTAGAAGCTCATTATCTGTAATCATTATGGCCAAAGCGGATTATTTTAACAGAGCCCAAGAACTGTTAGTTGTTAGATAATAGTCTGCTAAACGGTTAAGGGAAATTTAATGTTCTATAGTTATTATGGACAAACAAGATCTTTTTTTCTCATATCAAATGGACTCCTATTAAACGATTAAATAAAAATTCGTTATGTGTTGTCTTTATTGACAAAGTGGGTTGTGTTAGTAGAATTAATGAGATGTTAAATAGACTTCTGTTAAACGGTTAAATAAAATTAATTACTTGATCCGATTAAGGAAAAACAGAACTGTTTTGACAGCGATTATTACTTGTATACTGAGGTATGTCAGTCAAACAGCTGAGTAAAATTTACTATCTGTAGTTGTTGTGGACAAAAACGGTTGTTTCTAAAGAGTCTACAAGATGTTAGGCGGACGTCTGTTTTTATTGCTTTATCGGTCATGGCAGAAATACGTTTTTGAGTTTATCGCCGGGAGCAATTAGAATAAGTTTAAATTTATTTTTCTCCAACCACACGAATAAGACGCCATATTGTCGAATAATTTTGTATAAAAAGTAAGTCATTTCGGGGTGTTCACCAATTACCTTGGCAACCGTACACTTTTCGATGCATATTTGCACTAGTACAAAAATGGTCGCAAGATAGGGTTTTGCATGGTAAATTTTAAATAAAAAACAAACGCTTCGTCAATATTCGGCAATCGCCGTCGTTGTTGTTTAATTTCCCGTATAGTGATTGTTTATTTGCGCCATGACAGTTCTACAATATAACCTACAATGTTTGATTCTAAATAATAAGTCATATTACCGAATTTATGAGTAGTTGGAGAAAAAATAGTATGTTTCATTCCTACAAAAAATGCGTTTTTGGGACGCGTAAGACTCGCCGGACTCCGCTGCGCGTCGTCCGGCGATCTGTCTTACTTGTCCCGAAATTATGCATTTTTTGTACTAATGAAACAAATAACTATTTTCTTGCCTTTGGGTTTGACAAATTTTCATATTTTTATTTCATCTTTGTTGATAAATTAAATTTATTTTATACCTGTATCCTGCTTCTACATATTTTTCGTGCTATTATAATATTGTTTTTTGTGAAGTTCGCAGAGCACATTTGCTTTGTAATCGATTGTTTTGTTTGATTTATAATTATTTTCATTTGTCAAATTACCATTTATTTAGTAATTATTAATTCCGTAACATTTGCTCACATTAATGCTAGATCACTCACGAATGGTTTCCATATTTTTAGGGATCATGTTAAACTTAATAATTATGATATAATTTTTATCACCGAAACTTTTCTAAATAGCAACATAGATGATGATATTATTTATATGGAAAATTACACTTTACTTCGTAAAGATCGACCTACTTGTGGCGGAGGCATTGCTTTATATATCAAAACTTGTTTAAAATTTGAGATTATAACTACTGTAAAAAATCATTTGGATTTTGAACAATTGTGGATACAAGTTTGTTTGGATAAACGTAAGTTTGCTATTGGAGCAGTCTATTTACCTCACAATCGACGATATCGTAGTTTTATTGATACTGCAAAGGAAAACTTCCGTAATTTGTTTATTGCTAATGATGAAGTAATTTGCCTTGGCGATATTAACATCGACATGCTTGATATTAATTCTACTGAAACTAAGGAATATACCTCCATGCTTGATACCATTGGATTGAAACAACTTATAAATGAACCGACTAGAGTCACTGCCTTGACAGCTAGTATTTTAAATCATATTCTTGTTAGTAATTCCGATTTGGTACAGACTTCCGGAACTAAACATTTACATATCTTTTCAGTTTTTCATGAGTTAATATACTGTAATCTTAAAATTTCTGTGGATGGGACGCAACCAGTAATTCATACTTTTCGAAACTTTTCTAATTTCAATTTTGATAATTTTCAGCCTTATCGTATAACGTTACCTTGGCATCTCATTTATGATATTGAATCAATCGATGAGAAAATAAATTTTTAAACAATCACATTTTACACATTTTTGATATTTTTGCTCCATTCAAAACAGCTGCATTTTAGAAACCGAGGGCTCCTTGGCTGACACATAATATTAGATTTATGATGACGCTGAGAGATTCGGCTTATAAACGATTTAAAAAGTCAAAACGCTGGAATATTGGAACAATAATTATAAGTCACTACGAAATCTTGTAACTTTATCTATAAGAAATGAAAAGAAAGCGTACTTAAATTATAAATTTAGACAGGGTAACTCTAAACTTTTCTGGCGAGAATTGAAAAATTGTGATGTCTATAATAAAAAAGCACGCCCGCCTATTCCAGCTACTATTGGTAATGCGAATTTAATAAATGACTATTTTCTTAATTCTGTTCAAGGTATTGATCAACTTTGCGAAACTGTAAAGTCCGATATAACTGAAAATTTTAATTTTGAAGCTGTTACAGAAGAGTTTGTTCTCCAGAAATTAAGTTCGATTACTTCTAAAGCCTCCGAAGCGATGGCGTTAACATACTGATGATACACCTGTGCTGCCCTTTTTTAGTGCCTTTCTTAACCCACATAATTAACTTTTGCCTATTAGAAGGCTTATTTCCGAATCAATGGAAAATAGCTCATATAATGCCCATAAGTAAAGTTAATGTATCTACAGAATTAAAAGACCTTAGACCTATCAGCATTCTTTCTGTTCTGTCAAAGGTCTTGGAGAAGGTGGTGGATTTTCAAATCAGAGCATACTTCAACATGCATCGGCTATTTTCAGACTTACACTCTGGTTTTCGCTCTAATCGCAGCTGTGTTTCTGCACTACTAAAGGTAACTGATGACATTATTCGAGCTTCTGATGAAGGTAATTTAACTGCATTGATTCTACTGGACTTTTCCAAGGCCTTTGACACAATAAATCATGAGATTCTGATAACAATTTTACATTCTTATGGATTTGATGCTAAAACCTTACAATTTTTGAAAATTATTTAAAAAACAGACAACAGTGTGTAATTTTGCCAAATGAACAGTTAACAATTAAACATGGTGTGCCGCAGGGCTCTATTTTAGGTCCTTTGCTGTACATAATCTATTCTTCTGGTCTTTGTAAGGTTTTAAAACATTGCGTGTATCATCAGTATGCAGATGATACCCAATTGTATCTTTCGTTTAAACCTACTGACGCAATTACTGCTTGTAGCCTTATTAATGATGACTTAAATAACTTAATAGAGTTTGCTGCTTCCCATTCTCTGAATATTAATCCTTCGAAATCCGTGGTCGTTTTATTTGGTGGTTGAAATAGCAGATCTGCGGTGTTACCTCTCATCCAAATTAAAATTAATGATACAATCATCGCTATTGATGACAATGCGCGAAATTTGGGCCTTACTCTGGATTATACGCTTAGATTTCGTGAACATGTTAATAACTGTATACGTAGGTCTTACGGAAACCTTAAATTAATTTATAATAACAGACAAGTTTTAAATAAGAAAATGAAAACAATTCTATGCGAATCTCTCGTGTTGTCACAATTTAACTATTGCGATATTGTCTATGGGCCTTGTATTGACAAAGCAACTAGTAGAAGAATACAATTAGTACAGAATTCCTGTTTGAGACTTATCCACGGTGTCAAACGCCATGAACATATATCACACAAAGTTATAGAATCCAATTGGCTCAGCATGAATAAACGTCGTAAGTTGCATTGTTTGGTATTTTATCACAAAATAATTATTACTAAAACTCCTCCTTACCTTTATAATAAAATTACGTTTTGTACTGATATACATAATCTAAATTTAAGGCATAGAGGTATATTAGACTGTAAACCTCACAGATCTGAATTATTCAAACGGTCATTTTCCTACAATGTTTCTAAATTGTACAACTTAGTACCCAATGTATTTAAATCATTATCATTACTTTCTTTTAAGATGCGCGTTAAAAATGGACTTTTTAATTCTTAGCACCTTTAGCATCAGGTAACTTAGTATCCATTTTGTTAATTTCCATAATTTTTTTAAAGTACTATACTATTTTTATTATTTTGTATCTCACGTTGTTATTGTGTAATTTCTGTTCTTTCGTGAGTGATTTGGCTTAAACTATTATATTAATACTCTGTGACCAGTCAGTATTTATTCAACCTCTCTCGGAGGGAGGGAAGAGCAGGGACCCCTTTATGGAGGTCATCTGACTCTCTTCGAATTTCCTAATGTAAAGCTACTGTATATAATGTATCATAGTGTATAAATTTTTTTTGTTTTTGGAAATAAAAATTATTATTATTATTATTAAGTAAAAATTCAGTATCTGTGTTCATTATGGATAAAAAGGAGACTCAATAGTAGCTTAAAAAAAATGAAAATCCGTTAAAAGTAATTTCTTTATGTCTCGAAGTAAACGAACCATGCGATGCCAGAATAGAGCAAAAATTTAAAGTGGCGCTATTTCTCAGATGCTTGTTGTTAGCTCAAACAAATTACCCCAGTTTTCCGGGCAAATATTTGCTGGCAACAGCCGGAACTATCCAGGAGCGCGTCGCAAGTTAGATTAATTCTAAGTGGTCGTGGGCACTCGCAATTATAGGACATGGTCCTTAGGGTAAGAGGGTTATCGCTATCTGCACTATTATATGCTCAGTTGAGTGCGTGGTGATAAGCCATAATGGTCTAAATAGGTAATTTGCATTTGCCGCACGTTAGTTAACTAAATATCGCAGGAACAACAGTTTTCCCTTCATATTTTAGGAAGTTCATAACTGCAGCTTATCACGAACATTATATTCTACATCGTTTTTATCGTTTGTTTCATTAATATTAATGCCGGTAAGTTAGAGGCCTGCGAACGCCAACCACCCGCCTGCAGGCGCGATCGTGTTGTCTTTGGATTTAGATCGCTAGTGCCGGAGGCCCAAGGTGAACAAACCTACCTGCCAGTTTATGCCACCCTTATATAACAGTGAGCTTAAAAGACAAAAATCGGTTCAGTTTAGTTTTAAAAACCTCAAAGTTTTATTTTAAAAGTCTTAATCTTTTTGAGGATATGTAGTGTGTTTTTAATGTATAAGTCTGTGTTTTCTGATAGAAGGTTAGGTATTGTGAGTCATGTGTAGCTAATCTGCCACATGATGCAGCTATTTAACTGAATATAAGACTAAATGATATATTTGGTTAGTGGAGAATGAAGAGCGATTATCCAGCAGACTTTAAAGAAAGTATACTTACAATTTACAGCCTCTTAAACGAAAGTTGAACTCCAAAGCCAACATAATTTTAACGATTTATGTTTCAACTCGACTCGTATATAATATACCGGGTGGTTGGTCATATTTCTGAACATAGGCAATTTACATGGCTTATCACGGTTATGCATATTCCTGCTCACCGTTTTTATGGAAAAAATGGCAGTGGTACTAAATTAAAGAGAATAATTTTCTGCGTCGTGTACTATGAAAATCTTATTGGATAATGTTAATTGTGCATAAAAACATCTATAATATAATTTTCCTTAATGTGTGTTTGTCTGTCTGTCTGCTGTGGCACAAAATCAAATATCACGTTCCGGCCTCGCAGATGTTTATATTTGTTTAGGTTTTCTTATCTGAGCGCTCGGCTGGGAGCGTGACCTTCGGCGTATCCTATTTCACACGTGCGCCACACGTGCGCGTAGCGCGCCGTTTGCTTGTTAATTTTAAAATTTAGATATTCCTAAATATAAGTGAGAGTGTATTTTTCGACAACCGTCAAAAAAAGGGGACATTCGCGCATCGCTATCAATGCGCGAAGTTTGCCATTCTCTAACGTGTTAAAAAATCTGGTGTGATACACTCACACAACTTCCTTTTACAGTGATCTTATAATTAGTAAAAAATTTCATTTTTAATTTTTAAAAATTTGTCAAAAATTTTCAAAAATTACAAATTCTACAAAAACGGTGCAAAATAGAGCGTTAGTTGAAGAGACAAATTTTCTCTAGAATTTTAAGGTGAATTCGAAAATGTAATAATATACCGGGTGTTTTATTTAAAATAGGAGTTAATAAAAAAAATAGAAAAAAAACAAAAGAAACCCACTTTAGAAGTATTCAACTGGATCTCACATCAATACACATTAAAAATGTAATAAAAATATAAAGTTAGAAAAAAATCGTTAGAGCCGTTTTTGAAAAAAAATCGAAAAATCACAAGAGTAAACAGCTACTTCCGGTTATGCGATTTTCTTCAAAAGCTTGCTGTCTCATCTACATAGTACACAAAACTTATATATGAAGTTTCAACGCCATACCTCTTTTCGTTTTTGAGATATTCTGTTCACAGACAGACAGACACACACACAGACAGACAGACACACAGACAGACAGACCAATGAAAAAAAATATGTTTTTTGGGATCAGGGGACTCTAAAACGTGAAGATCTGTTGAAAACTCAATTTCGAATTTTTGGGGTGAATCCAATACTTCCTTTATTGTAAAAGGAAGTAAAAATGGGATATTTATTTACGTTACCATTAACGACGTGAAAAAATGCACTTCGCGCACTAAATACGAGAAATCGCCATTAAAGTAATCCATTGTTTTACGACTTTCTTGTAGGTGGCGAGGCGACAGATAAACGTCGACCGACGTTAACATAACCTACAAATGTTGGTTAAAATGTTGTAATTTCACGATTTCTCGATTTCAAAGAAAACATTATGTACTCTTCGGCACCGAAGTTCTCCAGTGCCTTGGTATACAAACTAAGTACTATTGTATTACTAGCGCGAAATGTTTTAGAGCGTTCGAATGACTTTTTTGACTCGGCTGTTGCCCCGTCAAAAGAAGTAACATTATCACGCTCTAAAATAATTAATTTCGCGCACTTAACACAAAGATAACTATTTTCACACGAGTACAGTATTTTGTCTACAAACACTAGAAGAAAATTAAGGACGTTAAAATGTGATAAATATGCGAAATCAGTAGTAATTACTACATAGATCGTATGGTTTATGAACTGGTGTAACAACAGTAATGTTATTACTAGTAATACTTTTAGCACTGATGGCATAGTATGCATTTTCAGCTTCGAAAACAAATGTTAAACTCTTAAATTGTTTAAGGAGATTAAGGACTATATGAATGAAATTTAAATTCCGTAAGGCATATTGTTTGTTTGTTTGTTTGTTTGTTTGTTAATTGACAAGGTCTAGGCATGCAAAGTACCAGGTAACGTAGACACCGACTGCTTTGGTCATATGGTCAAAGTCCTATTTAGAATTTTGCCGAGACTAAGGAGTTCCAACCCTAGCAAGGGATCTTTTACATGCTACACATCGTAGTAACATGGGACCCACGGCTTTACATCACTTCCGAATGATGGCATTCATCTGTAGCAGCTTTCATCTGCATTTTTTTATTTTTGAAAACCTCACCGGGACCGGGAATCGAACTCGCGACCGTTAGATCAGTAGTCAGGATGCTTACCACTGAGCTACCGACCCCGGCGTAAGGCATGTTAATAACCTATTTAGACACAATGTAGTCATTAAGATCAAATTATAGACGCTTTTTTTCTGTAGCTATCTCAACCAATCAGAAGGCTGGATTTAGTTACGTTATCTTGTATTTCAGTAATACAGAATCGATTATACTAGAGTAACTTCACTAGGCGACACAATACATAACTTTTGTCAACTTGATGTTGTTTTCATAAACATGACTTTCAGCTAGGTTAATACAAATAAATCGGCTGCTAATAAAATATGTATTTGATCCTAATACCCACTGAAATTAATTAAAAAAATAATCAAATCGCATATAATGCGTACTTCGAAATTTTTTAGGTTATACGTCTCGAACTTCCTGCACAATAACAAATCGTGCCAGTTTGACAGAATAATCCTCCCGCTGCGCGGTCGGATTATTTAACCTGTCAAACTCACACTCTCTTATTATTGTGCAAGTTATTGACATATAGCCCGATAATACCGAAGTACTTATAGTATTACTTGTCATTATAACATATCAAATGTTCTTAGGATTCACTTTTGGGATAATTTGACGAAGATTAAGGTTATTTCAACGAGACCTGAGATGGAATAAAATATGTTAAGAGCCTGCTTTTCAAGATTGAAGGTCACTTTAGTAAAACTAAAGGTTATTTAAAATTGTTATGATTAAATTATTAGTTTGGATCAAAATTAATGTCATTTTAATGAAAATAGATTTAAACAAAATTAAAAGTCGTGGAATGTAATTGTAATACAGTAATTGTAGTTCTACTGAACATTAATATAATTATAATGAAATTAAAGGTCAATTTAACGAGATTCAAAGCCGCATAAACAGAATGTAAGTTTGCTAAAGCATATGAATAGTCAATTTAAGAAGATTAAAGGTAGGTTTTAACGGGATTGTTTATATTACATTTAATTGTTATGATTTTTTGCATCATAAATAGCTATTACTCTCGTTAACATTATCTTAAGATTCATTAATCTTCTTGAAATTACCTTTCATATGAATGACAGTCATGGTTTCGGAGTGGTCGCGTCATTCATTTATGTATGACGGGCAGCGTACACTACGGGGCTTCATCATTCATACATCAACGACTGTCTCGTATATTTCAATAGGTAACTTTATGTATGACCCGCCAGTAAACATATTCGTATATTTGGTTTGACAAAAAAGTGAAAATTAAAAGTATTGGAAAGAAAACACGGAAAACACCAGAGTCGTAATTTATTGAAAACGCCGTTTTATAAGAACTTACATCTTACAAAAACCAAGAAACTTATTGACAACATTTATTAATTAACTGAGTTCTAACACACTAAACATATTGTTACGAGCCACGGATGGGGTCGTTGCCCCGGACATTGTTCCAGAACCGTCGCAATCAGGAAGCAGCCGCAGACGGGTGACGTCAGCGGTCTCGAAGCAGCAGCGAAGATATGAGTCACGCGGTCCAACGCTCCGGAAGCGCCCTTCGTGGCAGATGCAACAGGTGACTCACGCTTCCTCGAAGTCAACACCTGCGAATGCTGGAATGTGCGGGCGAAGTCTAGAATGACTCATTTGTGGGATATAAATACTCGCGAGCGGGAATAGCGGGCAGTTCTGATCAAGCTCACACGGCGTAAGCCGCCACATAAATGCTCGCGTAATATACATAAATAAAAGCGCGGTGTACATATAAATAATAGAAATAAATAACCACATATAATCGTTAGTGTTAAGAGTGAAACAAATAAATAGTTGAAGTTTAACCAGTGTAAATAATAAATAAATGTATCGTAGAAATAGTGCGTTAGTTTTAGTAATTTGAAATGTGCTTGATAATTCTCGTGTGCTTGTAAATAATAATGATTAATCTAATGGTTGTAAATAAATGTTTAATACAAGAAGCGTCGTTATAATTTTTAAATAGCCCGAACGTTACCAACGTAACAATATTTTTGATTGACCATGACACCTATAGCAGTATATCTACAACACTGTTGCTCATTTTCTAACAACCCTAGACACTTTTTCTTTCGTAATTTTGACATAATATACAGTATATTTTCACAGTTTTTATCATTACCAAACCACCCTCATAAAGAAATAAAATAACACTTGAATAGCGGGGCTCCACAGAAAAAAGATTATAACAATTTACATGGGGACCGCGGATTATATTAGATGATATGTGCTTACTAAGTAATTCCCAGCCCCGAGCTTCAAGCTTCGTAAAATCTTTAGTGATAAGAAAGTATAAGCATGTGCTCACTGTATTCAACCAGTTCTTATGTCAGTTATCATTTAGTAGTCGCATTGTAAACTGCATATATGTAACTCCGTAACTTGAATAAATTATTTTTTTTTATTTAACAAGTTTCGTAAATTGTAATTCGCGTCATACATTCATAAATCAAACCAATCTCGAGCCGGACATTTTTCAAACACCAGGAAACAGTATAAACTGGTATAACGGCCTGTTGTGTAACATAGTGTAACATTATTTTCCAAATAAACACACAAAATGCAAGTTATAGATTTATTTATTCCATGAAGACTATTTACCATCATTAAAAGTTCTTATTCTTCTTCATACCATTTGTTACTTTATTTATCCCGTCTGTTTATTCTCCGTTTCTTTAATTTTACTTTATCACATCCTTTAATACACCATCCAGAAAGTAAATACCATTATAATAAAGGGTTTTTATTATTCAAATCTGCTTTTACTCAAAATACAGGTTAGAAATTCAAAAAAGATTTGTTTATTTAAAAAAAATAATTTTCTCTAGCAATAATAACTTATACAAAATTTCTATACGGTATATTTTATTATAACATTTCATAATTGACTTTTTCAGATGATAATTTGACTTTGGCTTTCATTTTAGTTATTCCGAATGTGAATTAATACCTACAAATTAAAATCTAAGCTCTGATATTACCAAACAGCTATCCCAACTAAATCAACTAATATGCTCGAACCTTTTTAATAAATTATTCATAATTTAACAGTAACTGTATCTAATGTATCATTCATTAAACAATTCTCAAATATTTATGTTGTACTTTTAATGTATAAATCCCCCCTTGTACTTTTTAATTGCTAATTATTTTATCCTTTCAAAATAATTTCCTACCTAGAAATACTCTTATAGATAATTATCAGTTTCAAGAAGCTACCACTACAATATCTTTCTGTTTGTTCGCTTAAAGAATATAGATTTCCAGGGGGCGGTAGGCCAAATAAGTTTGGGAACCACTGCTCTAAATGATCCTTAAATTAGTTTTTTAATCATACTGCTGTGAAGCGAGATATCCCAGTTGTGCAAGACGGCTTAACTAAATACAACCCTTAATGAGGTTTTACACAGTATAAAGGATGTTAATAAAAAAATTTCAAAACTTTACGTCACTCAAACAAAAACTAAAAGCCCCTTAAGCAATATTTAATCGCAAGAATTAAATTAAATGTGGTTTCGGGAAAGTAAATATCGTTTTCGTTAATCATTATTAATAATAAATAAAAATTAAAAATTATATATTAATGCTTTTGCGAATGCAACAAGAAAGACACGCTGTACTCAGGTTGAGAGGAGTTCGAACCCATGCAGATTTCAAAAATAAGAAGAAAGTAGCACGCCAGGTTTAATGTGCAACGCCACAGTTTTAAAGTGCAGCAAACAAGCATTTTCCGAGTGTACATGTAAGTACACCAATTGTGCTATATTCAAAGGTACAGTCGTATTCATTAAAGTGTTGTACAGCTTTTGTGCTTTGCGAATATAAATTAACTACACAAAGTTAAAAAGTTGTTGTATATGCAAATATTTTGAAAGTATACATCTAGGTCTACGTAGTTAATGATACAGTGTGAGCCTTTGTTAAGTAAAAACACAACCACCAATAAACTTGCAATTGTCGCAGTACAACACATTTTTGAACACGACCGTACATTTAAAGGTTCTCTTTAGATGCACAAATTTACGCGGCATCAAGAGGTGCCTCTTTCACAACTCGTGACGTCACTCGGACAAGCGTTGTATTGTCCAGGACAATAACGCAACCAAAGACGTGCTGAATTCAATGGTATGAAGTAGTGTACCAGAAAAAAATTTGCATTATTTAAAGTCAAATTTCAGCCGACAACACTACAAGTGAACCAGATTCATTTTTGGCATCTGTCATAAGTAACTAATTGAGAGATTAAGGGCCGATTCTATAAACCAAGGATAAAGTTATCGGGGGAATAAATACCCTAGAAACGATTGCTGTAACAAATTAAAATATGACAATTACACCTCGAATAGCTTATTCTAGGTGTATACAAGCATTGTAAAACCGGCCCTAAGACATAAAGTTCACTGACCTAGATGAAAGGTAACACGGACAAACAATTATTTAAAATATTAAAGCGTATGAGACATTTTGTTCAATTTTAACAAACTCAAGAAGTAAACAAACGCCGCATTTTAGTTTGGCGCCCAACATAGGGATGAACAAACGTCGCATTTCAATGGACAATTGCAACGGGTATAAAGATTTTTTTTATTATACCTGCATCAGAATCGCCGTTTAAAGCACACTTGAGCGTGCAAAAACAGGCGATTAAAGCTCGCCGAGCTTTAAAGGTTGTCAAGGAAACGACTGAATACAACAACGGACGTGGACGCGACAAAAACGTAAACAATTCTCGTTACTATAGTAGCAATATTATTATGCCCTATCGATTTATCACGGCAAAAATTATTTCTAAGTTTTTAGTGCGTAATTTATTTCCAGTATTGCAGGTATAATAAAAAATAGCGTACAGTATTCGTGGATAACTGGTCTTTAAAACACTTGCTCTATTTCGAGCACTCCGGCTACGCCGTCGTGCTCGAAAACTCGCGCGTGTTTTAAAGACGTTGTTATCCACTCATACTTTAATATACTATTGCGATATCTTACATGGCATAAAAATATTAAATCCTGCAACAAGATTAAATGGCATTTTATCAAACTGCAAAAGAAGTGATTAAAATTAAATTAAATATGGAGTTATCAAGGCACATATCGTTTGCATGAACTACAAATGTAGTTTTAACGAAAATGAAGGTCATTTTTAGGATATTTAGATTCATATAAGCACGAATGAAAATAGTGTAATGAATATTAGTTCTGAATTAAATGTTTTTAAGAAGACAACTTGACATACATACAACTTGAAACTATTTAACTGATAAAATCGGTAAAACGATATATTATGGTTTACATTTTATCATTTTTGTTTGAAATAGAAATAATTTTAAGGAGATGTAAAATTGTCTACGTCAATAATATTATTTAAGGAAATTTATTTTTAACGAGATCTCTTTTCGTCGAGATTAAGTTCTAAACCAGATTTAAAGTCGATTGACCAAATTTAAAGTTGTTTAAAGGAAAATAAGAATCATGTTAATAATTATTTATGCACTAAGGGCGTAAAAAGGCGTTTATGGCTTGCTACGTGAAAATTAGAGCTCAAGCTATAAACGCTAGTTATGCACGAGTTGAATACGGCATTTTATGTGCAAACCGGAATAGTCACAATTAAAATCAGATTTATAATTTTTGTCAATTTTAGCAACCTACGATGTCACTAATTGTCACTGCAGTAAGCAATCCGTAAAGCACTTTAAGGCTCTTGGGTTGTAAAGTAGCACATTACGCCCTCAAAGTAGGGTATACATAACCAATTTCTCCGGTCGTACATAAAGATGCTTTATGTAATCGCATAAAAGAAAACCAACTGTTAAATAAATGAAGCGTTATGGAAATATGATTTTGTCGTAGTTGACCTTGAATAATGTTATAACATAAAGAGCGAATTAGATACACGCAAGGTAATAATACTTAGGATGTTGGAATGTTAGAAGAATGTACGAAGCGGGTAAAGTGAGCCAAATAGCAAAAGAAATGGAAAATATAAAATTACAATTCTTGAACTAAGTGAAACAAGGTGGCTAGGATCTGAAGAAATGGGATTACCATGTGGAACAATAATTATATATTCCGGAAAAATAGAAGAACAATCAAAATATGAATAAGGATTAGCCCTAATGTTAGATAAAGAAGGGAAAAAAGGCCTATTAGAATAGGACCCTGAACGTATTATAACAGCAAGAATAAAGGCGCGATTTTGTAATACAACGTTAATTAATGTCTATGCACCAAAGAACACGGACGAACTAGAAAATAAGGAAATTTTTTACGAGCAACTGCAAAACGTATATGACGAACTACAACGTAAATATAAGAAAGACATAAAAATTATAATGGGAGATCTAAATGCCAAGATTGGGAGTAACAATGAAGGTAGATAAAGGGTAATGGAAAAAGACGGTATTGACGAAAGAAATGAAAATGGAGACATGTTGTTAGATTTCTGCGCCTTGAAGAACTTATTAATAGGAGGAAGTATATTCCCACACAAACAAGCCCATAAGGTAACTTGGACAGCGCCCAAGGAAATAACGAAAAACCAAATAGATCATGTAACTATAGACAGGAGGTATAAAAACTGCCTTCTGAACGTTAGAGCGATGAGGGGTGCCGACACAGGATCACATCACATGTTGGTACGAGTGAAGTTTAAAAAAGACTGAAAGCTCAAAATATAAGAAAGCAAACAAGAACCAGGTACAATACACAATGGCTAAAAAATAAAATAAATATGCAGAACGAGTTTCAGCGACAATTGGAGACAAACTATGGCGAACTTGATATGAATGGGCTGAATATTGAGAAAGTATGGAGTAACTGTAAAAAAATTCTGAAAGGGACAGCAAAAGAGATAATAGGTATAAAAAAGAACCCGATTAAAGATTGGATGTCGAAATAAACGTGGGATAAAATAGAGGAAAGAAGGAAGATCAAACTAAAATTGTTAAGAAAGCAAACACAGAATAATAAGGAGGTATTAGAGAGAATCTATAAAGAAAAAAATAAACAAGTAAAAAGAAGTGAGCAGAGAGACAGAAGAATACAGTATGAGGAAGTAGCAAATGAAGCAGAAAAAGCAGTAAAGCAAAATGACCTGAATACACTGTATAAATTAACAAATTCACTAACAGGACGATAAGAAGGTCGAACAACACAAATAAGAGATAAAGCTGGAAATAAACTAAAAACGGAAAGGGAGATACTGGATAGGTGGAGGGAGTATTTCGAAGAAATATACAAAGGCTACCTAATGCAGAAGGAGGAAGCAAATGAAGTGGAAGAATATGAAGAACTGGAAATAAATACATAGAGATCGACAAGAGAAGAGATAATAGGGGCTATTAACAAAATAAAAAATGGCAAAGCTGCGGCATTGGCAATACCTCAGGAGACCTAATAAAAGCTGGAATTAGAGAAAATGCGGAGATTATCTACCACTTATTTGGAAATATTTGGGCGCAAGAAGTGTTGCCAGGAGATTGGACGAAAGGGCGCATTATCACGATACCAAAATCAGGAGATAAAACCCAATGCAGAAACTGGAGAGCAATAACACTATTGAGTGATAGTAGCAAAATTTTAACAAGAATGGAACTGGAAAGGATAAAAATACGGTGGATGATATTCTGAGGCCTAACCAAGCGGGATTTAGAAAACGGCGTTCCTGGACAGACCAAATTTGTAACCAAAGAATAATAGGAGAAGGCATGGAATGGCAGAATGTAATGTACTTTGGAATCCCAAAAAAGATTATCCGAATAATAAAACTATTATACCAAGACTATTATACCAAGACTATTATACCAAGACTTCAGCGCAACAATCGAACACGGGGGGGGGGGGGGGTTGTCAGAACCAATAAATATTAAATGTGGAGTGTGAGAAGGTTGCATTCTCTCACCGATTTTATTCCTGATTGCTGCTGATTGGGTTATAAAAAAAGTAACTGATAATAGGAAAGGACTAGCATGGAACGTCGGAAAGGTATTAGAAGATTTAGAATTTGCCGATGACGTGTGCCTCATAACCGAAAGATTTAATCACATGCAACAAAAAATTAACAAACTTAAAGATGAAGCGGCTAAAATCGGAATTAAAATAAACACTGGACAAACAAAAATGATGAGAATTAACACCAAGAATATAAAAGAGATTAGGCTGGATGGAAAACCTATCGAGAATGTACAAGAAATCGTAGGTACTGTAATTGATGATAGTGGAGGATGCCAGAAAGCTATAGAGAGAAGAATAGGCAAAGCGCAAAATGCGTTCGGCAGATTGAAGAAAGTCTGGAACTCCAAAGAGATCTCGTTGAGAACAAAGATGCGCATCTTTGATACAAATGTTAAAAGTGCCCTGTTATATGCAAGTAAGACCTGGCCATTTAATAAAAAAGAACTTAAACAAATACAAGTATTAATAAGCAAGTGCCTCAGAAGAATTATAGGTGTATACTGGCCAAACTGAATCTCAAACGAAGAATTGTGGCAGCGCACAAACTAGGAACCCATCGAGAAATGCAAGAAGAAAATGGGGTTGGATAGGCCACACATTAAGGAAACCAAATACGGATATTAAAAAACAAACACTGGACTTTAATATTACGGGGAAACGGAAACAAGGGAGACCGACAATAACATGGAAAAGAAATATAACGACAGAGTGCGGGGTAATAAACAAAACGTGGAGTGAACTAAAAACCGTAGCGCATAATAAGAGGGAGTGGAAAGGAATTATAGAAAATGTGTGTTAAACTATAATACCATAGACCAAATAGACAACTCAACTCAACTTAACAGAAAAAATACGTGAAGGTAAGAAGATAGTGCAAGACTAGCGTCCTTGTACTATTACCCCTGCTACAGAAACGTCCCAAGACGCCATTTGCTCCCTATGGAGCTACAGGATTAAGTAAGTAAGTAAGTAATGTTATAACCCAACACACAAACTTGTGAAAATATTGATGAATGCAACTGTTCTTCTGTTTTAAACTTGTTTATGTTAAGTTACTGTCCACACTTTTGATAATATTTATTTTATGAGGAATGTCATTTGTGAACTGACATTTAATCAAACTTTATTTTAAAGCCTAAATCAAAACAAGAAGCGGTTAAATGCATTAGCAAACCGCAGCGCAAACACAAGGAAAGTTTTGCCAGTTGCATGCGCATTCTGGAAACCATTCAAGCCGAGCAGCTTTTAAATTACTGAAGTTTCAGCATGAACAGCAGAATCGCTTTGATTAATGCGTCACCTAATTTCGTTGACGATTACAGTTCGGAGCAACGGAAACCTCAAGCATTGTTTTCCCGACTGCTCGTGTTGCAAACACCAACAGTTTTATTCAAACGCTCCAACAACTTGCGGTGGAAGTTCGCGGATGTCAACTAAAATGAAACACAAAACAACCAGTCTATATTGTAGCGCGCTGTCTTTAAAACTGAGGAATTTATGTCTGTTTAAACTTGCAAATTGTTTGATAAATTGCTGTCCCGGGAAGCCTTTTTTAATTTCTGCGTTTCTCCATTTAAATAATGAAAGTTTTTGTTTCAATTTGAGCTTTCTTTGAAGTCTGCAAAAGCTCCAAAACACGTCAATGCGTCTATGCTTGTTTTGACTGAATAAAATTTAGTTCAAATGATTTATTTAAAGTAGTTCCACTGATTGACGTGTGATTAGTTCGAAGGTGCTTTCTAGGGATTAATTTCCTAGAGCTGGTAAATGTTAATCAGTTCGAACGGGTTTCACTTCCGTGTTGTGTGGGGCAACCGCTGGCCGAACACATCCTCCACCACTTCGCGTTTCGATTTGAAATTCGTTCCGGTATCGATTCACGTCACGAATTTCAGGATTAATAGAGCCGACCTCTGTCTTTATCAGTCAGTTTCAGACGTGTACAGGTCCGGGTAATTATTTGCGCTCGCGTTTCGCAATATTTGAGGGCACTCTAATCTGTGGCACCATGCTCAACGGATCTGAAAAACTATTTTCTTACGATTTGTCTCTCTATACTTAATTTGAAAATATTAATTATATTCGCAAGCAGGTACTGCACTAAGCAAGAATGAGTGTTATGAGAAACATAAAAGGCAAGAAGTTGGTCGATGTCAAAATTGCTATGTTGATATCGGAGAATATAAAAGTTGTCTAACAAAATAATACATCATGTGTTAATGATACGTTAAATGGATTTAGGAGCAGATTTTCATTTGAAAGGCTAATCACTAGAAATGACTATTAATCATTGCTTTTAGATCAGTACAAGACCGTGTCATATTTAATAAGGATGGTAACGTAATGTAATTAAGCTGAGGTTTACTGCGAAATGACATTAAAAGCAATGCTAAATAATGTTAATGCAAGTTACAAGTTGTTTAAAGAAAGTACGATTAGTCACATAAAGTATGATGATAATTACATGAATGTGAGTAATTTATAGAATATTTGCACATGAATCACATAAATAATATGTAATTGTAAATAAGAAGCAAGACAGAAGGTACCTGAAAGCCACATTAAAAGCGTGAACTAAAACGAATTATTAAAATGTGTAGTAAGTGACCAAATTTTTCACATTTACCAAAATTAAAATGGAATCTAGTATTAACTGAATATAAAACAATAATATGTCAGTTACTGAGTAATAGGAGAAAGTTAAAAATAATAATATAAAAAATAATGTTTCCAATAAGTACAAAATCTTATGTTGGGGTTGGATTTCATTTATTAATTTAATGAAACCTAGTAACCAAGTTAAATAGTGTTTTAATTGAACTGAGGGTTGCGAAAGTAATGTCTGTAGACATAAATCAATGCATGAACCATAACTAATTAGAAAGATTCGTGGCTGAGTGCAAGTGGAGGCAATTGGTGGAGCTCGGCTGCGAATGTAAGGGGTCGTTGGCAAAAGATGTAACTGAGTATGACGTTCGCTGATTCATGGATCAGTAGTAGTAACTTTACGAGAAAGATAGTAGCCGTGCAGTTGAATGTGATGTTCTTGCCTACAAAGGGTCAAGGCTTACCGCATAAAATAGACTGTTATTAGTTGTTTTATTCAGTAATAAGTGCAAACGGGATTAGTTCATAAGGTGGAACCAGTTTACTAAAAATAATGCGAAAATATAATTTAAGCTTTGCATTGGATCTAATTGCAATTTAATAACATAATTATTTTACCCAACTGTTACTACTTGTGTAGTGTAACTTTATATTTTATCTTTTTTTATATCCTAACCTATGGCAGACAATCGTTATAGAAAACATGAAGAAAGAAAATACCCTGAATTCTGAATATTATGGAGTAAAAAGTTCCCCAATCGGTTCTCCGGGGGAAACGGTCTTGAATGATGACATATTAAAACGTGCAAATATTAGAAAGAAAATAAGGATAGCCACTTACAGTCGCTGCTAAAAAAACAATTTTTTGACCTAATTCTCAAAATCCGAAACCAATTGCTGACACTGACAATTCTAATTAATAAATGTCGTTTCTCAGAATTGAATAATAATTTTTTATGACATTTATTAAGTAGAATTGTCAGTATCGCTTTCGCATTTTGAGAATTAGATCAAAAATGTGTCCCGGTTCTTTTGGCCGCGACTGTAGAATGTCAGAGGCCTCCTGCAAACAGGAAAATTGTATATAATAGAACAAGAAGCAAAATCATACAACATTGCACTGCTAGACTTGGCTGAAACACACTGGAAAACGTCAAGGAAATTTAAACCCAAATTGCTAGCAATTGAAGATGAGAATGGACAAGTCCTATGGGATACCAAGAATGTTTTAAATAGATGGGCAGAATATTGCGAGAAACCCTACAACGATGCTGAAATACAAGAGATACAGTAGAGCAGAAGAAAGCAAGAAGAAGAAGAAGGGGAACCTGGACCAATCATTCTAAAAGAAGAAGCATAGCAAGCTATACATCACCTTAGAATAAACAAAGCATCGGGAGCAGACCGAACTGCGGCTAAAGTACCTCAAATTCTAGAAGATGCAGGCTTGGAGATATTACTGGATTTGTATAACAAGTATGGCAAACTGGACATTGGCCGAAGGATTTGAGAAGCCAATTTTCACTCCAATACACAAAAAAGGCCCTATTAAAATATGTGGAAACTATAGAACCATCTCACTAATATCACATGCCATTTAAATTATGCTAAGAATAGTAGATCAGAGATTTCATCAATATATCCAACCACAAACACTGCCTAAGCAGGCACCTTTCGTAAAAGGACGAGGAACCAGAGATCATATATTCAACACTAGACAACTGATTGAGAAATTACGTGAATTTAATAATCCCACGCTACTATGCTTTTTCGTCTATAAAAAGGTCATTGACTGTGTTCAATGGCAACAACTCTGGACAGTCCTTGACGAAATGGGAGTCCTTAATCACCTCATATCACTGATAAAGAAATTGTATGGAACATATCAAGCAGTAGTCAAGTTAGATAAGCACGAATCAGATACATTTGCATACCCCCACCTTGACTCTTTAATGCATATGGAGAGTATATAATGCGACGCGCACTGGATAATTTTAAAGGCGGCATCTCGATTGGCAGGAAAAATCTCACTAACCTTCGATACGCTGATGATACAACAATATTGACGAGAGACGAGAACGAAGTACAACAAATGTTAGAGCGACTGACTAGATAAAGCAGAAACTTGGGTCTGGGAATAAACATAAACAAGACCAAACTTATAATAGATAATAGTCCATAGAGATCACACTCTCCCACCAAGTGAATTGAGTTCGGGATATACAGTTCGTCAAACGTCCCCCCCCCCCCCCCATCCACGCAGCAGACACCGCTTGCCATATTGCCTTGTAACATTATCTTCTTTTAATGTGTGCGATAAATGAAGTCGCTGTACTGTAAATTTTGTAAGTCTTAAATGTATGCGTTTAATGAGGTGCCTCTTAACCTTTGGCCTATATTTACCTGCAAATAATCACCTGTATTTTGTACCAAATAGTATTGAGTTTGTGATTATACTGTGATACCAGTCTTGTGGGTTTGATTTTGTTACGGCTACATATGTTATCCTCTCTTTCAGGAATTTTTTCTGCTACTGAAGTTTATGAATTCTCCTTTGAACACCTGGATGCACTTGCCGTAATTTGGCAAAAAAGATTCGTTGGCCGTTACATGGCATTTTTTTATATACTACTATTAAGTACTTAACGAGCTGCACTCCGTCTCGCTAAGCTAGGTGCGGACGGCAGCTGTATCCAAGTAGACATAAAGTTTGGTTTTTCGACAGTTTTGGCCAACGAATTTAGTAAAAATAACAGAAGTCATAAGAAAGCGGCTTGGGCAGAAGTCCTTGATAACCCACGATAGGAAATAAACGATTAAAATGATTAGAACGTGTAGTTTGAATGGACGACAACAGAATATTAAAACAGATGACGCCAAAATAGCAGAAAGGAGACCACTTGGTAGGCCAGGAGAGGTATGGAACGACACTAGCAGAAATATCAGGAAAAGAGAAAACAATAAAACAAGCAAGGAAATGCCACGAAATAGGAGCTCATGTAGAAGATAGAAAGAGCTGTAATGACGAACAGGGATAGATAAAGAGAAGAGTAAGAGTTCCAAGTGTAATATCCTATAATATTACGTGTAAAATATATGTCTTATAACAAGATACAAATGTGTGGCAGAGGAAACAAAATTATGTACTTGAAATTAAACAACAATGCCACTGAAAAGGAGTGGAGGTATATAACTATAGAAAAACCTCTGCAAACAAAAAATTTTAAAAAACTCTAGAGAAAATATCCATGGGAGCCTTATCCCTGTAATTAAAGCGATTAAAACTATGTTCTAACTAAATATCTCATAACATAATTGTTTTAAAATAGTTTTAGAACATGTCTCAAGAAGAAAAGATCCCAAAAAAACAAATAACGTCTTAATAAACAATACAGGAACTCTATGAAGATTCTGGAAATAGTCAGAAAAAACTTTTATAGCAGAGTATTTTACAAATCCCTTTTTGAAGGAAATTGCTACACGTGAATGATATTCAATTATCAAAGTGAACACTAGCGGCAACAGCAAACAAAAGCTTCGCACAACATAAAGAACAGTTTAACACAAGACGGGATTAAAAAAAATTTACCCTCCACCACAGATATCACGCGTTTCGCCCTTTCTGATCATGTAAAATTTCTCCGACTGTGTATAATGTAATGGTTTTCAGGCCCCCGCGGTGATATAAAATACATTTTTGCGTGTTAATGCAATCACTGATTAAGTTTCGTAGGCAAACTTCAATTTACATATTTGCGTGAAAAAATGCCGAGATGTAGGTATCGCCAGCGCAGTTACTTACTCGCACGTTCGTTAATTTATTATTTGGAGCATTTAATGCTCGCAACTCGCGCCACGGTTCTCAGATGAGTGCATACGATTTCGGGCGCTTAATGGTTTAATTCTTTCCGCAGCAAATAACTAGCCCTTAGCGTTAATTTTTAGTGCTTTTATCAGCGTTTTCTGTGGTGCCGACGTTTACTTATTAAGCATTAATTGCGCTAATTTAGGGCTGAAAAAGACATATGTAAATGTTAAAGGAATATACTCATGTTTTCGTCTATACAAATCAATAAATTTCTCGCTTTATTATGTGATTTATACTAATAGTAATAGTAATAACAATTTTTTTTCCATAAACAGGTAATTGCAAAACAGAATTCTAATAATTAAAACAAAATTATGTTATGGTAAAACATCGCAGGCTTTCATTACGGTTGCTGTAGAATAGTTAATCGATCTTCAATTGAACCTTTGATGTTAGTTTAAAGAGGTAAGCAATTGCTTAAACAATACAGTAAAAATCTGGTGTGATACACTCACACAACTACCTTTTACAGTGATCTTATAATTAGTCAAAAATGTCATTTTTAATTTTGAAGCATTTGTCAAAAATTTTCAAAAATTACAAATTCAATAAAAACTGTACAAAATAGAGCGTTAGTTGAACAGCCAAATTTTCTCTAAAATTTTAAGCTGAATTCAAAAATGTAATAATATACCGGGTGTTCTATTTGAAATAGGAATTAATAAAAAAATAGAAAAAAAAACAAGAAAAGCCCACTTTATAAGCATTCAACTGGAAAATCACCTATCTCACATCAATACACATTACAAATGTAATAAAAATGTAAAGTTTGAAAAAAATCGTTAGAGCCGTTTTTGAAACAATCGAAGAAAATTGAAAAATCGCAAGAGTAAACACCTACTTCCGGTTACGCGATTTTCTTCAAAAGCTTGCTGTCTCATCTACATACTACACAAAACTTATATATGAAGTTTCAACGCCATACCTCTTTTCATTTTTGAGATATTCTGTTCACAGGCAGACACACAGACAGACAGACACACAGGCAGACAGACAGACAGACCAATGAAAAAAAAATGTTTTTAGGGATCAGGGGACTCTAAAACGTGAAGATCTGTTGAAAACTCAATTTCGAATTTTTGAGGTGAATCCAATACTTCCCTTATCGTAAAAGGAAGTAAAAATAAATGTTATACGTATATAATATTAAATTATTAACACGGACTGATGAGGCTGCAATTAATCCACACTGTAAGTGCAAAAATATTACGTATTACGTTGTTTGGTAGTTAAGAAAAATGAAATTTATTTTTAAATTGTCATGATGGTAAAATCTTGACCGAGTCGAGAGCTAAACTAGAAACTTTAAAAAATGTCATAACTAAAAGAATACACGGCCGTACTGTAATAACGGGGCGCTATAGCTTAAAGATGACGGAGATTTTAATTTAATTCATGAATATATTCGTATTTTATCATATTTCTGTTATAAAAAGAATAATAAAGGGAATAGTTTTTGCCGTTTTCAAGAACTACTAGTGCTTTAATTCTTAAATTCTAAATGCATCTTAGAAAATATATGTTGTCTGAGGCTTTCGCGGTTTATCGAATTATCCTTGTTAAAAAAGAATTTTGGCTTAGACCGAGCAATCTTTGTAGATGAACGCCTGGCTTAATGTGCCATGCACATTTTAAACTCTTTGGTGACTAGTGTTGTTTGAGTACCTTGAGAACGACGATACGTAGGCAGATTTGTTGGTGTTTATGCAACCATATTGACTAACGTTTCGCGAGACCTTGCAGTTTTCATCATCTGAGAGAAAGTTGCACTAGGAACTGAAGGTCGGTGTCGAGCTATTTATAGTACCCTCTATCAGCCGCTTCGAGCGACGTAATGCTGATTGGTCAATCAAGTGCAGCGCAGTTTGAAACCGTGGGGCGTGGCCGTACGACGCACAGTGGTTGTAATGCTTTAGATCGTGTATCACAAAGGTCCACGTTTTATTAAGCTTAAAACCATACTCCCTGTTTATATTTGTTTGATGTTTTTCTATTTCTATGGCTTCAGGTGTCACTCGTGGGAAGTAGTAAGGTATTCTGGCAAGTACTCTAGTGTGCTCAAATTCTAAGGCGTGCCTATTTGTAAATGTATACGCAGCTACGGCTGATATAGTGCTACGTTTATAGTTGCAATCTCCTTTATTTTCTTGAAGCCTTAGATCAACGGAACGACCAGTCTATCCAATGTAACTCGAGCCGCAAGAGCAAGCAGTGTTATATACGCCAGCGGTTTTTAATCTTAAAATTTTGTGTTTTACTGATCTGAAACCGTTACTCAATGTTTCATTGACCGTGAACAGAGTTTTGGTATAGTATCGTCCAATCCCCGTCAGCCTGAAATCTTCGCTTGAACCTGGAGTTAAGCTGCCTGACTTCCCGTATCCTACCGCTAATTATTACTGCATTTAAGCTAAGTACATCGACGTTATTATATAGTAATGTTTCATATGTGTGTTATCCTAATTTTTGAATATAATAATTAAATTGCATGCGTTTGTGATATTTTCAGAACTGACCGTTTAACGTATCTAAATTCGCATTTTGTGTGGAGTATATAAATCGCTATTTGGAGTCGGTGGCTGACTTGTTGTCAGACCTTGCCAATACTATGTTCTTTAATCTGCTTTGCGACGTGACGTCAAGCATTAGGTGGACTTCCTAAGGGTAACTTGACACGGGTCCGAGCTCCAACAACTATGGCAATTGTGAATCAGTTGTATAATTTTCAGATGAGAAAGCTACTTTTCAGAGAAAATAGAGGTCAGATAAGTTTGACTCTGCACGTTGCGTATCCACATGTCCGGCCGCTGTGAGCAAGGATTTCCATGGTAAAATGTTCACGCTATAGCGAATGAGCATCATACTGGTACAATAAAATATCTTTCTCGTATCCACTGATTTGACTTTCGCAGGCGAGCATCTGTCCCTTAACTCTAAGACCCCGCCAAACGCGCTAGCTAGCCGAGCAACCTTGCAATCATGTTGCGGGCCATAACGGGGTTATATCCTGTGACATACTGTGAAAAATATTTTGGGTTTCTGGTCTAAGAATATGGGTAATCTCATTCAGAATTAGATAACGACAGTGATTATGGTTTCGATACTTCTGACGATATAATAGATATGGAATAAAGGTTAGATACTTTGATATTGCTACTATTGCTACGCTGATAGTACTGTAAATAAAATGGAATGTTTTCGAAAAAGGAGATGGTTTACCTATATTGAAATAATGTACTAACACTAACAAAGAAAATCGTCAGTGTGGCCGAGCGGTTAGAGATCTCGACTGCGGTGCTACGGAGCGGGGTTCGATTCCCACATCTGACAACTAGCGGGCGGCCCACCTTGTCGCTAAAAAAATTAGATACCAAAACCACTGTTGTGGAAGTAAAGCAGTTTTCGAAGTGGTGCTGCTAACCACATTATCCAGTACGCCGTAACGGTATGCCAGATGACTGGGTTTCGGAAAGAGATATTTCGGCGTCCCCGACTCGCCGAGTCTCAGGCCATATTCCCATGTGTGAAATAAAACGCCTCGAGTTTTAGTTTTTACTAACAATGAAAAGCTTGAACGCCGTTGTACTTGAGCACAGTAAACACATTTATGCTTTCAGTATGGGTCAAAATAGTATGATAATTGCATCATAATATAAAGAACAAAATGTATTCAATTGAAACTATGGATTCTGATGTGAACCACAACCTCAAACTAGATACAATTTGATTATAACTTGTGAGCCGGCTTAACAAAAATTAAGTTAATGAATTACAGGTAAAAATCGTGAGATGCGCTTTACAATAAATCTATAACCTGTGATGTTAGCGACAATAGTGGAGGCCAAAACTTGCTATTGGCTATTAGCGCATGCCGCACATGCCTGAACCGCTGTTAGAAGCCGACGGAAACCTCAGAATTAGACTCCGCCGAGAATTCCATAGTGGTAATGACAGGCGAAAGCCGTTAGTGCGGTTTGAAACGACAAAGGTCTGTGTACAGTGCATGCCTAAACAGGCTTTAATTAAGACCCGAAGCCATTATCGTTATTGGGAGCACCTCGCCTCCCGCAAGTTTAGTAACCAAGTAACGGCCCGACTGCTCCTGAGGAGCAAAGAACCGGAAGCCGTTCCTAGAAGGGTGTCAATCCGGAAACAGGCTGCTGATATTGGATAATTCAAGCCCTGACAATTATGAAGCTTCGGCAAAGCTGCAAGATTTAGTAGATGAAGGTTGACCCTGCCAGGTTGTGAAATATTCATTTAAGAATCAGTACCACGAATAATCGCTTAATTAACCATCTACGCAAACCAATAACGGAGCTTTCCTCCAAAAGCCCGTGTGGCGCCGGATTAAAGCCCTGTTAGCACAACACTTGCTCGAGAAATCCCCGAGTACAGCCACTGTCATCCCTTATTCATCGCAAATCCGGGAAATAAACCACCAAGTGATTCCTGAAGCCAGCGGCCATTTATCAAGTTTAAACGTTGCGAAATAAGAAGTTCTGCAGCGCACCTTTATCTACATACCCCAGATGCACAGTGCTTTAGTCTGACTTACTGCACCCCATTCGTCTCCATTTCGGGGGATTTGCGCGCTTGTAGCGGGTCATCGGCTTGTCAAAATAAAAGATACTTATACGCTACATTAAACTCGGAAAAATGGCACTTCCGCACCCCACATGTAAGTCGTCGAGATACCATCCGGCTCTAACGTAATTAATGGCAGGGCTGAAGTGTATGTTGCTGTAATTTCACGATAATCGTACAAATTATTGTATGACAGCCTGAGAATATTACGCAAGAATAACGTATAACTCAAGTAAATGATGGTTCTATACTATCCAGTGTGATTGATGAATCGTTTGTCTGATGGAATTCGCTTTATTAGAAGCTAAGGAAAAAAAATCGATAAACAAACACACTCAACTTTTTAACTCCGCCTGCAGCATTCATTGTGTGGATTAAGTAGCATAGTGGATGGTGTTGGCGATCCCAAGCCCGGATCAAGAGGGTGGGGGGGGGGGGGAATCTGCAAATCAGGCTAGCAACCTACCTACAGATGCAACTAAATTAATGCGCACACAACCAATACGCAAAGCCTCGGAAACGGACGCACAATAACGAAGATGGCCTTACGAAGATAACGGATGAAGATATTAAAGAAAAAACACAAAAAGGATAGGAACCTGGAATATACAACTGTGGAATACAAAAGATTAGGAAACAATCATAGAACTCTCAAAGACGAAGATATATATATGAACATGGCAGATACGAAAATTAAAGAAAGAGGAACACGGCACATCGAAGAATACACCGTAGCATACAGCGGCAAAGAGAAAAACAAGAGAGCCGCAGCAGGAGCAGGGTTAAGGATCCATATTCGCTTCCAACAGAACATATAGGTACAACATAAGATACACCAATGACAGTATAATCTTGTTATCCCTCAGCTTCGGGGTGGTGTAGCTTGAACAAGCGTCCACGTACGATTAGTAGAGTTAAGCACGCTCCTTCTGGTCAGACCTTGGATGGGAGTTCCACGGCTGCGTCTCTGGGCGTCTCGTGGTACGGCTGCCACGGAAATAGTTGGTACCGGATGTCATAATAACATCATGCCAGTCGTTAGTGGTGTAGCCTAGGGGTTGTAACAAACCCGCTGACCACCATTTGTAATGTAGCAGTTAGGCTACTGATTTTTAATTAAATAAAACACCCACGAAGTTTAAAAAAGACGTATATTAAAAGAAACCAAAACTGTGGAACAATTACAACTGCAATAACCCCATTTGCTTATGGTATAGGTTTGTAGTAGGCTTTATAAAAATGATAGAACTTCTTCTTAAGGTGCCGTCTCCTTTCGGAGGTTGGCTATCATTATGGCTATTCTAGTTTTTGACACTGCAGCTCTGAATAGTTCCAGAGAGGTACATCCAAACCACTCTCTTTAGTTCCTTAGCCAGGAGGTGCGTCTTCTTCCTGGTGGTCGTTTTCCTTCAATTTTACCTTCTAACCCGTTTTAAAACTTCGTCATTAGTGACTCTTTGTGTCCAAGGTATCTTCATTACCAGTCGATAAATCCACATTTCAAAGGATTCCAGTCTCTTCATAGTGATCTTACTGATAGTCCAGGCTTCTAACCCATACAGTAATATAGGGCTTACATAACATTTGATTAGTCGGAGTCTGAGTTGTAGATTCAAGTTACGGTTGCTGTACAGTTGCCTCATTTGGAAGAAAGCGGTCTTGGCCATTCCAATTCTGGTATTGATTTCTTGTGTCTGATCGTGTTTGTCGTTAATCCATGTTCTCAGATATTTGTATTTGGAAACCTTCTCTATCGGCGTTGAATTTATATTGATGTTTG
This sequence comes from Agriotes lineatus, assembly GCA_940337035.1. Classification (NCBI taxonomy): domain Eukaryota; kingdom Metazoa; phylum Arthropoda; class Insecta; order Coleoptera; family Elateridae; genus Agriotes; species Agriotes lineatus. The sequence goes on along the minus strand of CALNHX010005514.1, from coordinate 65,786 downwards.
GGTAGTTCAAGAGTGTTTTGGTTATTACCATATACTTGGTCTTTCTGAAGTTCATTTTAAGACCGTATTCGTTACTGACCCGATTAATTTCTTTCTTTGCCTGAAGATCGTTTATATTGTCGGTGAAGACAAGTGTGTCGTCAGTATAACGTATGTTGTTGACTACTCTCCCATTGATTTTAATGCCCCCTGTATTAGTTGCAAGAGCTTCTTTAAAGATCGCATCCGAATAGTAATTAAACAGAAGTGGGCAAAGCACACAACCTCGTCTTTCTCCGCGCTTTATTTGGATATCTTCCGATGTTTCTCCGTCAGAGTGGATTATGGCGGTTTGATACCAATATAGATTTTGGATTATCCTGATACCTTGTTTGTCAAGTTCACTTGTTTTTAGAAGACTTAGTAGTTTTTCGTGTCGCACTTTGTCAAAAGCCTTCTCATAATCGATAAATCCGAGACATATCTCCTTATTCATGTCCAAGCACTTCTGAATTAAGACATTTATTGAAAATAAAGCTTCTCTCGTGTCCATTCCGTTTCTGAATCCGAATTGATTTTCGCTGTCAGATTCTAATTTTTTGTATATTTGATTATGTATGATCTTGAGGAAGACCTTTAACGTATGAGACATCAAGCTTATTGATCGATGATCTGAGCATTCTTTTGCATTATCTTTCTTCGGAAGCATTACAAATGTTGATCTCAGCCACTCCGTTGGTATGATGCCGGCTTCATATATGGTATTGAACAAATCTACTAATACTTCAAGCTGTTTGTGCTCTACAAGTTTCAGCAATTCAACCGGGATTCCATCAGGACCGGGAGCTTTCCTAACTTTTGCAGATTTGATGGCATGCTCTACTTCGTTTTTTGTAATTGGCACGGCGTTTGTGACTTCTCCCTTTTCGGGCTCTCTGCGTTCATCTTCGAAAAGTTTCTTGATATATTCTTCCCATCTTCTGAGTTTCTGGGAAGTGTCCACGATAATATTTCCGTCTTTGTCTTTTATTAGACTATAGTTTTTCTTCCTCCCTGTTCCGGCAACTTCTTTAATCTTTTTGTACATTTCAAAGCTATCATATTTTCTCTCTAGTTCTTCTATCTCTTCGCACATATCCTTCATATAGTTTTCCTTAGCTTCTATTATCATACGTCTTATTTGGCGGTCTATTTGTTTATACTTTTCTCTGTCAATTCCCTTGTACTTTCTTCTCTCCTCCATTCTATCAAGGATGTCATTTGTTATGCATTTTGTTTTTGTTTTTGTTCGTTTGCAGTCCTTTAGTTTACTTTGGCTGGCTTCTAGCAATGCTTTCTTTATTGCTTACCACTTTTCGTTGACGTTGGTACAGTGTTCAGTGTTTTATACTTTTTCTAGTTCTTCTTTTATGGTTTCTTTCACTTTAGTTTCTACAGCAGTGTCTTTAAGTAGTTCTGTGTTCATTCTAGGTGATGAAAACTTCTTTTTTAGTTTACTCTGAGTGTTGCCACAAGAAGATTATGATCCGTTTTTACGTCAGCACCTGGGTACGTTCTAGCAGATTTGATGGCGTTCCTATATCTTTGACTTATAAGAATATAATCAATTTGATTTCTGATGATATGGTGCGCAGTATGTCTGGGAGACGTCCACGTATATAATCTTCTTTTCGGCAGCCTAAACCATGTGTTTGTCACTATAAAGTTATTTTTCTAACAAAACTACGAGCTTGTCTCCACGTTCGTTCCTGATTCCCAATCCGTATTCTCCCACATGTTCTCCTATTCTTCCTTCGCCAATTTTCGCGTTGATAGAACAGTTATACTTAAATTTGGAACATAATCATACCCTGGAAGGGAAAGTACACTTAGAGCCACCCTAGTTTGTTAATAGAATACCATGAATATCTGACCTGCTATCCGGGCCGTCGCTCGCTGGAGTTGTAGATTAATTTAATTTACGCGATTGCCCGTCAATATTAGGGAAACGAATGTGTTAGGCTGAATTTTTGGCTGTTCCTAGCTCCCTTGTTCGATCCTTCGGAATTGGCTGGCACGGCACTGGTTCACATATATTATAAAGAGAAATTTATCATTCGGACTTAGTTATTTTAACACGGGAAGCGACGTTCGATGCCGGGGTTTTTGTAATTCGTTTCGCAGGGCTCGGAAAACTCACTCCGCAGTGGCCGCGGCCCCCCGAGGAAGGTTTTTCCAGCCCCCTAGTTTCGGACCGCTCCGAGTCGTACTTCACCGTTTTGCCAAATTGCATTTTCAATTTGCCTGTAAGAAAACTGCATCAACGTTTCTCACAACACTGGAATTACAAGTTTGTTGTTCGCAGCACTATTCTTCGAAATATTTTGCCAGCAAAGTAAGATCGCATTTCTTTGACTTCCTCCACGCGCCGGATGCAATCCAATACTAAGGACTGCAACATTGTATTACCTTTGTAATAATGTCACTTATGCATGTTGGCCCCAAGCTTATATCTTTTCCTTCCTTAGAATTTAGGATAATTAAAATCTTATGAGGTTTATTATAAGGGAAAATTATTGCGCGTTGTTACAGTGGGGTTGGAAGTCCCCATAAAATGTACAGCGACGCCTATAATTGGCCTAACGGCTGTTGGCTGAGTACCAAAATAAAATTTTAAAAAATTTAAAAATAAAAACTATTAATAATATGCCAATAAATATATTCAGTGTTATACGAGAGGAATTCTATGATATATTGCATACACAGATAGATGAAATTGACGTCGATGAAAAAATACTAATAATAGGAGATTTTAATGCGCGCATAGGCAATTATGTTATCCTTGGGTAAAGCAGACAATAATGAAGAAGTACAAAATGACAATGGAAACCTACTAATGGACTTCTGTTCTCAAAGGAGTCTACGAACTAATAACATATTTTCCCGCACCAAATGAAATACAAATACACTTGAAGTGGCAGCAGAGGAAGACAGTTGGTTATAGAATATGTAATTAATAGATCCTTTAAATCAGAGAAAATATTAAACGACAGAACACTAAATTATTCAAACATATTAGATACATACCACGATTTTGTTCAAGCCTAAATAAGATTAATGCGTAGGACATCAAAAAGAACAAAACCAGTTGTAATAGAAAAATTGAACATCGAATCCTGCTCAGATGAAACTACAAGAAACCTATACAAATACCGGCTAGAGCAAAAAATAACAAACAAAAGCATAAATCTAACCGTATCCATCAACTAATCATGGAAGAAGCTACAAGAAAACATCCAAGAAGATACAAGCGCCCGGAAAAAGAAAAATAATTACAAACAGCAACAAAATTAGAAGAACACCCTGATTTACCCCAGAAATTAAAGAAATATTAGAGAAGAAAAGAAAATAATACCTGAAATACAAAAGCACCAAAAAACTCGAAGATATAATAAAGAAATAAAACAAACAGCAGAATTAAACAGATAAAAGAAGACTACTGGGAGCAACTCATAAAAAAATATGAAGAATTATATATACGAAGTAAATAAATTTGTTCAACCCACCACAATATCAAAAGACGAATGGACATAATTCTTTGAAAACTGCACAGCAATGAAGAATATGAAGATCTGCATGCCCCAACATCAAATGCATCCATAACAGAAGAAGAAATCAGAACTACCATAGCGACAATCAAAAATCGAAAAGCACCTGGGTTAGCGGACATACACAATGAACTCTTAAAATACGGGGGTGGTAAACTTGTAACTAAACTGAAAACATTCTTACAGAAGATAGTAAATACAGGAAACCTACCAGAAGAATGGAAAACCAGCCTTACGATACCCGTTCTCAAAAAAGGCGACAAGAAAAAAACAGAAGTTATAGGAGCATCATATTGTTGAGCTCAGTGATAAAACTAAAAACAATATAACACTGGAAAAACTACAAGGCCACCTTGAAAGCAGTCAAGAGCAACAACGGTTCAGAAATAATAGGTCTACGATTAATGTATTTGCGACAAATAGTGGAAAAAGCAATAGAAATTTGAATGTTTAGCCTCTGCAGCAGATGATAGATGTCAGACATTTTTGCTTGTGCTGGACGATTATATGCTAATCGAGGGGGTGGATCTCGCGGAAGAATGATGTTCCACTTAGTGATCTCGGGAAAACATGCTGTTTCGCAGTGATTAGCAACCGAGCGGGATTCACAATAAATGCTGTAGTGTGAAAGACCAGTAGCTACCGGGTACTTATTGACTCTGTACAAGTTGTAACAATAGTTACTCTAGCGGAAGGCTATTGGGTAGTACCTGCAAAAAGTGCCGACAGCTAACCTAACCCGTGAAGATAACGATTATTATGTTAGATGAGATTTACAGGTCAGTATGTTCATGTTCTTTTACTTTTAAACGCCTGCCTACGCCACTAGACCAAAGAAGGCTTATACTTGAATTGTTTGCACCCCTCCGCCACCTTGTGGAAATGGCTGAGTTGCATCTACCACTTTGACACATTAAAATAGTATTCGAATTTGAAATCGCAAATAACATAGAAACGTATTGAACAATATTTTATATTTATCTATTATTAACAATATTTATATGTGCTCACTAGACTGCAGATCTCCATCATTTTACCCTGGCATTTCATCTTTTTGAACAAGTAGTTGATTGGCCAGTACATTAATGTTCACTGTTAGTCTTTCATGTTAATTGACACTACAGCAACATCTTAAGTCTGTTTCAAAATTTACTCTGCTACTCCAATTGGCGAGCTCAAAGAAGAAGATTGAAGTGCAGAAGCGGAAACAGATCTTGAGTTCGCCAGGAACAGCCTAGCAAAGGATTTGTCTGTATGATGTGAAAGTTATCGTCCCATGACTGTAGTTGTGAGAAAAATCATTACCCTTGCCAATTTCAGCAAATTACTACGATTGTCGAATATTCCAGCCGCCAAAGAGCAGCCTATCAATCTGAATCTGCGCAACCATCCTGTAAAGCAACGCTCGTCGCCGACGCAGCCCTTAGGAAATCTTTAGTACATCGCGTGTGGGTTTACGCCGATTGCTCGTAGCTAATGATCGAACTACCATTGGCCATTCTGCCCGATAAAGCAATGGAAAAAGTTTCCCGTTACACGACCAGTATCGTCTTCAACGCTTTGCGCCAGTTTATCAATATCGTTTTCTCTCTTTGGATCTATATCACAGGCGAACATCTACTAGAAGTTTTGCTTGTCACGCGACGTAACCTCAAGCGTTAACCTTTTTATAGTAGTCACAGCTGCAAATTTGGGCCGCTTAAATCTATTTTGATAAATATCTTCATAGAATTCCTAAATTTACCGTATAGATTTGTGCAAATTTGTAAAGCGCAGTGCAGCTTCGCCTATTTACGGTTACGAAACAAGATAACTCGAAATGCTCAAGCCGAGCACCTAGAATTTGTTATTGCCGATAAAAAAAAATCGGATGTAATTTCCCCAATACGTCACCCCCTATACACCAGGTGGTGCACATAACATAAGAAGAATTTATCACCGTAAGTTTCTAGTTTTCAGTTACTGATTTTGACTATAGCTAGGGGGTCCCCTGTTCTTTCAGATTACGACCCACTCTCATTCCACTTAACTACTGTACCCCTTATCGCGGTTGTTGCAGGTCATAAACGGGGTTTTACCACTAACAAAAATTGGAAACTTTGTAGTATCTCGAGCTTGAAGTCTACTGTCAATCCGGAGAGTTGTATTACTTTGTAAGACAGTATCTTGCTTTTGCTGGAAAGTTTTGAGCCTTATCCGATTAACCAGTACATTTGGCTAAGCTTGAAACTAAGTTGTTTTTTAGTAGAGAAAATGTGTTTTCGGAAAGTGATCCTTCTATCAAGGTGTATGCACTCGATTAGCTTATTATGAGAGGAAATATGCATTGATTAAGCTTCGTTGGCTTTAATTTGCCATTTCGTAAGCCAATTGTAAATCTAGTTTCGTGACGCTATAGTAACGTCTGTGTGAGATAGTAATAATAATAACAATAATAATAATAATTATTTACGGATTATACCATTAAACAAAATAAACTTAAATATAATATAACACTTTCGGTGGCAACGATAGCAATTCTTGTGGAACTTACTCTTGGAAAGTCGGATGAGTACATACAGCTGATATAACGGGTGTTTATTAGAATTTGTGGTGTAGTCGGCTTTGGAACTGATGAAGTCATGTCGTGCATTAAATCGTATGGCTGACAAATGACACTAGTGACACACAGACTAACGCAAAACCTAACCTGCTAACATCAAATTTGACATAGACTGGATGAGTTAAGGCCTAATATATTCGCTTTGGTGCTTTATCTTGTTGACCAGAGTAATGAACAGATTTAACATTGTGCCCATGATTCTCGGATTGGTCCAATAAGCTCTCTTTTCGAGATTTTGAGTTTGATGATGTATTGTTATTTGCGTAGTGATTATTTTAACGAGCATATAAATGTTCAATGTTAATTTTTGTTATCTGTGTGTGTTAGGTATTCTTTGTTTAGTGGGGAGTCTTCCACTTCTCGTTGGCACTTTGCAGTTGCATTGGTGCTAGGAAATTTTTCGCAGTAGAATGTTCTTTAGTAGAAGTTTTTAGTGTGACCCTATTCTTAGCATCTTTAGCATCGTGGAGTTTGGTTTAAAATATGAAATTTCTCAACATATTAATCGTTGTTGAATATTTATTTGGTTTAAAGATGCACTTAAAACATTCATAATGGCTGCTTACCAATTCTGACACATTAATTTGTGACCTCATGCTAAACTTCTGCCAAAGAGGCATTTATTAGTAGATGTTATAGAATGTAATCCTTTCAGTATAACCCCGAATATTCTAACATAATATATAATTTATAGCACAGCCGCTTTAGTTAATCATAACACAGGAGAGGAGATTGATTATGTGTGATTTTATTTAGTTGATGTATAGATTTGCGTGCTGGCGGTGATTGTGGTTCTTCTGGTTCCTCTGCGGAGAGTTGATCTTGCGCACGGGGTTGACAAGGGCTTAATAGGGCACTTGACGAAGGTGCAAGGCTTCTAAAAAAAAAAGAAAAACTCAAGGAATTGCTTCTGCTGGGATGGGGCTGTGGTAGGGATGAGTAATGACTCGTTCTCCTGAGGGCTATGTAATGCCGGGCGTTTAACCTGCACGGGGCTCTGAAGCCCGTAAGCGCCACGGGTGCTGCAGATGCGCATTGAGCGGCGAATTACATGTTTGACCTCGGCTGTAGTAATGCGGAGAAAAAACTTTCTTCAGCTTCCGGGTGCAGGAGTAGCTTCGGAGCAATCATAAGGAGCACGACTGTAGACGATGCTGCAAGTGTGTAAAGCGTGGGGAACGAGTGGTTCGACCTGGACAGTGCTACTGCGGAGGCAAAGCTTGGTTCGGCCTCTTGTCATAGAAGTAACTTCGGGGTTACCATAAGAGGTGCTATTGCCGGAGATGCTGGAATACTCTCGGCGAACTTATGGGGGCTCGACGACAAATGAAACGCCAAAGATTTAGACGAACAGCAGTAGTTGTGCCTTAAAGCTGTGCTGCCAAAGTAGTAGGCGAACAAGAACCGTTCGAACAGGAAATTTGACTCACAAAGCTCTCGGCGAACAGGAATGGTTCGGCTGGACAGTTTGTCTAAATTTTTCTGCCGATTCTCGGACTATTTAAATTTCGAGAGTGTTGTTTTCAATGACCGCCGCCTCAGTGGGGGTTAATTTTCTCTTTTATAAAATCTGGCTATAAGTTTTTTCAAGGGCTAGCCAGAATTATTTGAGCTGTATCATGTGGCAGCTGACCAAAATTCTCGAATTTTGACAATAAACGCCACCCCTTTTTTGTACCAGGTAAAGTTGATGCAAATTTATCTTTGGATTAATTAAGCTTTCTAATTTCTGTTACAAAACTGGACAGCCAGGGGAGTGTTTTTAGGGATGTAATGGAGTTCGTATTGTGTTTATTAGTTACTGTCCTGTTATCTTGATATTTAATGGTTTGGTGATTACTTTTGTATTTAGCCGTCGGAAGCTGTAGGCAGTGTTTAGATTTAGACAAGGTGGAGCCACATCAACGATTACCGTGGACCGATGCGCGGAAAGTAGGCGGATTAATCAATCATATCACTTCTTTTTTCCTTGAGTTTGCAAGTGTGATATTGGGTCCCCTTCTTGTCTAGTGATTCTTAATTACCGGATTGAAATGCTCTACTTTAAGTAGTTGCAGTTTACTTGCCATTTCTCAAGGCTTTTACTCTGCATTGGCCTTCTTTAATCTCCTGGATTGGATTATGCAGTGAGCAAATACCCTCTACTCTAAATATAGCAATTGAAGTCGCCTTGGGTCCCCTCTCTTAATCTGATCGATTTTTGATATTTTTACTCTATTCTGCCTGATTCATGTCCATTAATCTTTTATATATTTTTAATCTAGAAGATATTATCGCCGCATGATTTGTCAATTGCACTGTAAACAGACTGGAAATGGGCGCATTATTTTTAATTTCATTCCAAGAAATCGGATTAAAGCTCGATCAGTTTAGAGGCTTCGATGCGTTCAGCCCACGAGCTTAAAATTGGGGATATAAATAAAATTTTTCTAAGAGCTACGGTGATTTGAACGCGCAACGTCAAATTAGAGTCGCCCCCGACCCCATAAAAGTTAACGTTACTGTAGGCAATAAATAGCAACTTAAACTAAACTAATCGAAGCGAACTTTTTATTATGGTCGTTTTGAACGACTTTAGTGTGTTCTGCATATATTTGCATAAGCATTGCGAGAGAATAATCAGCGAGGGCTTCATCTGAGCACTTGCGAAACAGCTAGAATATCCTTACCGTGCTCTGTTTTTATATATTATTGCTTGTAGACCTTTGCTGCAGACCTATACTAGTAAATTTCTAGCGATACACTATGATTTACATTTCCAACTACACCATTGGAATATCTTTGTTTTAGTGTAAAAGAATATTTCTGACAGCAGCGGCGCATTTAGTAGTCCGCAGCTATCTGAAAGTGATCTACACCACAACCTCGACTGTACATATCTTACACAGAAGTAAAGATAAAGGTGGGTTTGGACACTATAATTATGCTGGCTTTAATTCGGCATTTCTCATTCACCAATGAGCTATTTATTAGCCCAAAATATATCATGGCAATTGAAAAGTAGTTTCCTAAGCGAGAAAGAAATAAATTTAAGTAAGTATGCCTCCTAGTTGGAAAGAAAGCTTGTAATTAACTGCTCAAACTATAATTTAAAATGTATCAGCAAAAATGTAAGCACGCAGTATTACTTGGGGTTTTAATTAAAATTTAGAATTTTTACTATTTTTAGTTCACTTCTTTCGCATGTAACTTCGCGTGTAGTCACACTACGTTAATGTCATAATTAAGTTCCAGTTTACAGAACATTATTAAAAGCTACTTTAATTTACTAGCGCTGACAGTGTGTTGTTCAATATTGCGTTGTACCAATCTGGCCTTTAATGTATTCTTTTAATTTTAATTCAATCTTTATTTTCACGTGAATTTTCTGTTTGTTATTTTGAAAACTTCTTAGGTAATAAAATAAAACTCAATTTTCAGAAAGCTTTTATAATCCTCTCTCAAAGCTTACCCGTTAATTCGGCTACGTATGTCTCCTTCGCCTATCGATCTTCCGTATCTGTCTTATTTATTAGCAATATCTGTGACCTATAACAGACACTTCTCCGAACCAGGGTCCAATATAGGCGTTCACTGGAGGGAATGATTTTGGCAACCTAATAAGGTACAGAAACGGAATCGTGCTCTCAAATTGCCTCGAAATGCAAATCGCTGCACCGTAATTCATTTAGAAAGAAATTAAATTATAAAGCTGCGCGAAGAGCTGGAATTTAAGTCGAACGTTCGGAACTCGCTAAATATCAATTAGTAAATAATTAATAGCAAGTTTTAAGTTGGAAGGCCATTATGATGACGGATGGGTCACCAAGGAGCAGTTGTTAATAACAGATAATAGCCAAGGGACGATAATTTTGTCAGGTACGACTACTGGCAATATTTGGTAATGCTAGCTTAATTAAGTTTGGGTGCAGGCAACAGCAATATGTTCTCGCAGGAAATTATGAAATTATTTTCGAGAACACAGTGCTTTCGATCATCATTAGTTGAAGAGGGTGCTAGTTTAACAAGACAATTATTATTGTAGCGGAAACATTGAGTGGTATGAATAAAAACGAAGTACATGCTAATACTAGAAGTATTAGCACTTTCTACAAAGTATATACTTCAAAACTAAGAAGAAACTACATTTCAAAGTAGATACTTTTAATTTTTCCGGAACCTACTACACCAAGTAGCACTTTCGTTAAAATACTAAAGTATTTACTACAATTTAAAGTACCGACTTCTTACAGCAGATACTTCGATTACATGAAGAAATTTAGTATTTGCTTGACGTTAGCGAAGTTGGTATAATAGCAGCTGCACTGAGCTTGCTACGGTAACTTTTGTTTGAAAGTGGATGGAATACGCAGGAGAAAAATATATAATGCAAGACAACGCTACGATGATGATATATTTTTTTCATTCATTCATAATCTATAGCCTCTTTTACCTCTTGGTGTCGAAGGTTTAATATCATAAAATATTCCGGTAACTTAATATCAGGTATAACTTTTCAATCATTTTTAAATCCCTTTTTCTTTTAGGTTCAATAGGAAAAACGTATCTTACCTAGCTAATACATTTCTGACAGAAGTAAACGAAACTAGAGGCTGTGCGCTTAACATAGCTAAAGATGAGTGGGCAGTACATCATGCAATACCCAATGTTATGGGTGCAATTGACTGCACTCGCATTAAAATTTTAAAACCTTACGTACATGGTGACGAATATATTAACAGAAAAGGAGTTTCTTCAATAAATGTACAAGCCACTCGTAACAGTAGAGAAATGTTGACCAGCGTTGATGCAACATGGCCTGGATCTATCCACGATTCAAGAATATGGTACAATTCTTTAATCTACTCTATTATGTATAACAATCAAGAAAGAGTTTGTCTTTTGAGTGATTCCAGTTATGCTGTAACTCTTTGCATGATTACACCATTTAAAAATCCGTCAACAAATATTGAAATATATTTTAATAAAATACGTGCAAGAGAACGTGTTATTATAGAAAGTTAAAAAGAAGATTTCCAATTTTAAATTATACAATCCGATTAAAACTGATAGAATATGTCGATATATTATGTGTGGATTTGTTTTACATAATTGTGCCAAGATTTTGAACGATCCATATGAAAATTTTCAACAACCTGCAAATTCTCGAGCAGAAGTCAAAGTGAGAAGATGCTACACATTTTAAAGCAAATACTACGAAATAAAAGTAGATGCTACAAGGAGTGTAGTAAATACTTCGACGTTAAGCAAATACTACCGGAACTAACCAGATGCTTCATGATGGAGCAGATACTTCGAAGTAGATCCTTAAAATTGTAGTATTAGCATCTACTTCGTTTTTATTCATACCACCAATTATCTCCAATTTATGTATCAGCACGTTATTTCTGCATTTTGAATAACGGAACAATCGTTCAAACTAAACCTACCCAGTTTGAACAAAACTGACGACTTTAGTCAGAGTCGGAGTAAGGATATGTGAGGCCCAGGGCTAAATTTTTTTAGAGGCCCCATTTCCATTTATGCAACGGGTACAAAGGGATCTAAATTATTAGAAACCGCAGTAGATTATAACCTTCGAATCTTTTCGAGGCCCCCGAAATTCGGTGGCCCGGGGCTGCAGCCCCCTTAGCCCCCCCCCCCCCTTAATCCGGCTCTGACTTTAGTTGCTAAAGCTAAAGTGCGTTAAAAAACCGTTATCAAGTGGCCTTGTGTCAAACAGTAATTTTTAAAAGTCATGTCGTAAATTGTTTTATCTACTCCTACTGTACAATGGCCATTCATAATTCACAGTTTTCAGCCAATCATATAATTCTATTTTCATTATTCAATAGTTTGCAAGTTGCAACCAATCAGAAAATTCTATTTTCATTATTCAATAGGTTGTAGCCAATCACAAAATTAATTCTTATTATTAAATGACTTTTGAAGCGAACAGCTGTCACAAATGTCATAATTCGGAAATATGAATACAAGACTCGTACTGCATAGGAGTAGATAAAATAACGTATTATATTCGCGATTATCCATTATTCACTCAGATGACTTGCGCCACGCGCCTTCGGCTTGTGGCGCAAATGTCATCTTCGTGAATAATGGCTGTCATAATCGCTCATATAATAATATACTATTATGGATTGCGTATGCACTCAACATATATTTATTACTTCTATATTGCTAGTAGGGTCCGGGAATGGGCGAAAACATTACGCCGCCGACATAGTCCTACTCTGAGTACTACGCGTCTCGTGCGCATGCCTGAGATTTCGAGGCCGCCTTTAGAAGCGACTTTTAAACTTGACCATGAGGTTTACTTTCCCACCGCGCGGACGACGCTTGCACACACGTCACCAAATACGTAGAAGAGTTGGTTGTCTGTCTCACTTACACTGTGACCTCTCCATTTATAGGCGCTAGTAATAGAGAAGTAATAAATATATGGCACACAACCTCACTTTGACAAGTGACAACTCAAGTGACCGAGCGCGTTGAATTCTAGGTAGAGCAAAGTAATAATCACCGACCTGCCATCGTAAGACAAAATCTAGTTCAAAGCCCTCTGGATAACGTTTTTTTCAAACGCACGTTACATCGCAGCAGAAATTAAGACTTGCAGAAGCCACCATCCGCAGTTTCTTTGCTGAAAGATAAGGAATATTACGTATATGCAAAGGAGGCAAGGTGGTGAGCTTCAATCTCACACCATGGCAGTTGGTTACAGCGGTTTTTCGGCCAACATATAAACACCTTTGGTGGTCGTGACCCCTGTGAAAGAGTATTTTCCCCCAATTCAACGCGTTAGACTCGCCACATACTTGATCTGTGCACGAAGGCATAAAAATCCGCACTTAGTGCAGTACTAATAGGCTCTTCGCATGTATTCAGAAGAAGAAGAAGAAGCAAGACGCTTTCATAAATTGGAAAAATCAGAAGAAGGTAGGCACGTACAGGGTCCCATACGCTAGCATTTTTCTCTGAAAAATCTAAAGTTCTGAAATTGTTAATCTTCTTAACGTTTTTGTAGCCACAAAATCATACGTTTCAATAAATTTTAAAAAATTCCAGCTTTTTTGGAAGGGCTGGCTTCCGGGCACATATTTAAGAAAGCAAACGCTTTATGGAGACAAGGAGCAACATAATTCTTGTTCTAAGCATTTTATCAAAAGTTTCTCATGATGAAGGTAATGTGTATAATCGGTTGTTAGGCGAAATGTTCGCATACGATAGAGTCTGGAGTTTTTCAATTCGGGTAACGCACAAAACCAGTATCCTGAAGCAGTTGACGCTGTTTGGCGCAGTAACAGTTTAAGTTTTTTAAATAACATCTTCGAAGTTCTGTGGCGTACCCCATGGTTGAGATAATTTGAGGCATTTCTTCGGAGACTTACATTGTATGTGGAGCTGCGCCTGCGTTCCTTCCAATTGGATCGTCATCAGTATTCTAGCCTGCTCACATCACCGACAGCTGTAACGCTCTTGCTCTTTCACACTCATACCAACGAATTTTTAGAGCTCGCCTCTGTTGACTTAAATTATGGTGGTATGTATTTACGCACTGAATTGTGAATGACCTAAATATTTACCTCTCGACTACACAGTGTGCTTTGATTTGCATAATTGGTTTTATTTAGGCGTTCCTACACGGCTTTCCAGATCTGTTTGTAGCGCATTAAAATTGAAAGTTGTAGACTACTTCAGAATACGCACTCTGCGTTCTTGTTATTGTATTGCGCCGGTTTAACTCACATATTCTTATAATTTGAGCTAGCTTGGGACCGTGCTGTTTAACGTAATATATGTTCGTAGTAATCTGAAGGTTCTCTCACGGCCAGGGAAACGTTTGTACTATTAGTACTCCCCACGTTTAGATTAGCAGGTGGCGCCTAAGACTTCCCGGATTGGAATGTACTTTATAGGGTGGCATACTGTCCTATTTTGACGAACATGGAACAGATAACCATATAAGATCACTCGCCCTCATTCCTAGCTGAGCCTTCGTACCCGTTTTGCCCTGCGCTGTGTAGTAATTTGGTTTTAAACCATAACAGACACTATCAGGAACATCAGTCATGATCAATACAATTAAATGGAAATTGATGAAGTAAGGTACAAAGATCATTTTGTAATTATAAAGACTTCAGATGCAGAAAACGTTACACATACTTAAAAAAAATGTAAAATAGATCACACTCGCCATAAAATTATAAACTATATAAAATATAAATGATTTTTCGATCAGTAAAAGGCACATAAATAACTGGAATTAGTACAATTGGAAACTGTTTAATTTCATTGCAACTTTCACTAAACCATGGGTATTGCTACTGATAATTTCTGCATCTGCCATTTAGAGACTTAAATCCTACACCGCAGCAGCTGGAAATCGTCAAGCAGAGGCAACGGTTTTATAGAAGGAAAGAGTCCAGACACAAAAGTTCAAGTCGCCAACCGAATATTTACAATTAAAAATAAAAAAAGGTATCCAGACTAACATCAGGAACATTTCGAACAATACAGTAAGACTGCATAATCATAAAGCTTAGCCACCTGCAAATTCCACATTCTTGCTATAGAATTCTCTAATAATAGTAACTAGAAATAGCGTTAAATGGCAGCTACATGTGTTTGTAAGAAGTTACAACATAATGACTGCTTATTAAATGCTGAAAATAATTACAGCAAAGAGAAAACGCATTACAAAATATATAGCTTTATAAAAGTTTGCTTTATCTGGGCTTTGGCTGCGATTTAAACCAATCATACTTATATAGAAAACTATATTAATAAATTTGGAATAATGTATGCGCTGTTAGGTCGGTTTGAAAGATCAACGCCCTCACTAGTTTTATCTGGAGAGGGGCAGTGGGTTGCACTTTTGCACACGGACGAGTGCTATCGTCAAGCTAACAAGGTCAATGACAATTGAAAACAAGGCTTTCAGGCCTGACGTCAATGAGAGCCTCTTACCTTGCGGCTCGGGAAGGAGTAAATTCAAATAAAATAAGATAAAATCATTAGCCAATTCGGCCTTCTTGTGCTGATGCCAGGCCAGAGCCCTGGCCCTTTTTTTTAGCCAGTATTGACAAGGTGCAATTCGTGGCTCGTTCTGTATAATGTAACTGCCGGATCGGAGCATTCAAGCATTTAAATCAATATCTGTGTCTTTGCAAAATCTAAAAGCTTCCCAGATTATTAAAATGATCCTTAAAGTGTTCTTTTCACCCTAATGAGTAAGGGGGGGGGGGAGCTTAATCTCGGTTCTGTACTACTACTACCATGTGTGACATGGTCCGAAAATCTTCGCATTTTGAACTAGGCTGAAATCCTGTCTAACACCGCTGCCTAGATTCTCGCTAACCTATATTTTGTTCAACTCGGAATTTTGCTCGCTCTGCATCTTGCCTCTTACCTTCGTTGAATTGGTGCATTGAGCTAAGTGAACCTACGCATCTCCGTTGGAGTGTGAACATGCTATTTGTAATCGGGGGTCGACTTGTCATTAAGACATCAAAACTGACTGCCGTAGCGTGTACAACGCGCATGGATAGATTAAGGCTCATTTATTGCGGGTCTGAGCATTTGTTACTGTGACCAGCGCTAAATGTATTTATTTTAAGTTGCTCTGTAATACGGGTGTCTCAGAAAGAAATTCACTTTTAAAAACGCCATAACTTCTTTATTTTTAACTTATTACCATAGATAATTCTAACAATTGAAAAAAGAATCTTTTCAAATTTAGTACGAAAAATTACATCAGTTTAATGTTGCTTCTGACGGTGTATGCACTCTTCCAAACATACCCTGCGTTTTCCATTAATTTCTTGCTCCTTAACTATATGGACTCGTAAGATTCAATGACGAAGCGTGGTTCCAGCAAGATGGAGCCACTAGTCATACGGCAACTATTACTTTAGAAACCCTAAGGGAGCCTTTTCCAGAAACATTAATTTCTCAAAGAAGAAACTTTAATTATCCCTCAAGAAGTCCTAACTTGTCTCCGCTGTATTTTTTTTATGGGGTTATCTCAAGAGCAGAGTGTATACTGTATAATAATCCTCGTGGAAATTTACAACATATTAAGGACCGTATTCGAGAAGAAATCAATGCCGGTGGAACTTTGTCAACGCATAATGGTAAACGAAAGCGTGCGTTTGGAAGAGTGCATACGCCGTCAGGGGCTACATTTAACCGATGTAATTTTTCGTATTTAATTTGCAAAAATTATTTTTTCAATTGTAATTATCTATCTATCTATTTTTCGGAGACACCCTGTTTAACCATCTTAACTTTCTCACATAAATACATGGATTCCAAAAATATAAAGACACCAATGGAGAGTTTTAATGGAAAGGGAGTTGGTTGATTTATCCTGAATTACATTTCTTTAGAATTTTTTCATCAGTCGTTCATTCTAAGCGGGCAATCATACACTTCTTCAGTTGCTTCGTTACCTGTGATTATTTTTTCTGCTTGCTCTTCTAATGACCGCAGAGGTAGTCCGTACTCTGGCGTGGATAATTTCTGCTCACTTTTTAAATTTCTGCTTTAAGGGCATTTCAGACAGCCAGGGCTCGATTCATGCACAAGTATATACACTAAGAACGCATTAAACTGAAGGTATCGAGTGTTCTGTATATTACACGTCTTTTAGATTAAAGTTACTTATACAATATATGTACAATGTTAAGTACTAAAATAACCCTTGCACAAAAATGCAGGTCGTAGTCCTGAGCCAAAGAGATGCAAGGTTAATTTAGGGGCGGCTTTAGGGGCCGTCGTTTGATGCCGGGGAATGTGTTGGCTGATACCGAATGGTGGCGACCCAACTAACACATTAAAAGAAATTTCAGGGTTGCCCTTTGATACCGGAGCAGAAAACCACAAGCTCAGATTCAATATCAAAATTCAACGGGAAATCTTACAGTTCTGGAAAGCGTCTTTGGGCAGGTCTACGCTTGACTCTAGGGGCGACTCGAGACTCCGGAGCAAGACGAAGTTCAGATCGGGGCGGCAGGCCTGTTGGCCTGTCTGGGTTAAGCGGATGGGTCGGGATTCGACAGTAATTCTCTGCCTACGGATGGCTTCGGCTAGGCCCAGAGGGACTAAGAGCTGGTGGCTCTTGCAATTAAAGATGTATGTACTGGTTGCTGGACTCGAGTGTTTTCAGCAAGCCGGGCGTCCTCGTTTTCCATCTTTCTAGGCCACTCTATCTACGTCATTTTTTGCGGGAAGTTGTAAGAGGGCTTACACTGGACATCCTTGTAGGCGGGGTCGCAAATCGCTTGGCCGTTTCATTTATAGTAAAATCCTCGAGCACGGAAGATTCAAGTGCCGGTTGTGACTTCATAGCGGCGTAGACATTCTTAGCACCTTATTTATGGATACACTTTGTGCAGTTGCTAACCTTACACCCTGGCCATTGGCGCTACATTTTTGCGAGTGTATAAAAATGCGAACTAAAGCGATCTTCTTGGTTATGAAAGAACACACTGAGGAAAATCCATCATAAGAAAATTCGAAGTCAATTGTAATTTATAGTGGTGAAAAGCTTTATACGTGTAACGATAATATATAAAATATTTTGCAAAACTTGATTTTAAGGAATTGTACGTCGATGAAATTACACTGGTCGACAAAAATGAACTTTTTTCTTTCACAAGAATTAAAATAACAGATTCTAAAAGTATTTTTGGTGCTGAATTCAAATATCATTTCAGTTTTTCCCCATCGGGCAAGAGTTTTGTGTGATATTCATTTGAATATTTTATAATATTCTAAAAAATTCGTAACTAGCTATCTAACTCAAAATTATAACTACTCATTCTGAGTTACCTAGACAGTGGTAGATAGTGAGTTTCGGGCATATTTTGCATCTGGAACGTCTCTCTTCTTGGTCCAACAGTAGTCAGCCAGCATAGTGGAATTCCACTTGCCTTGGTACCTCTTCTCCATTGTAGAAATTTGCTGATGAAAACGCTCACCGTGTTTATCGCTGTCAGCTCCAAGATTTTCGGGAAAGAAGTCTAAGTGAGGGTTCAAGAAGTGCATTTTTAAAGACATGTTGCATCCCATAGCTTTATCAGAATGCAGAAGATCAGCCACTATGTCACGATAGTTTTCGGCTTTATGGTTTCCAAGAAAATTGCAACATAAACTTTTGAATGACTGCCAGGTTGCTTTCTCCAGTGGATTTAACAGTCCTTCAAAATGTTCGTCAGCCATTAATGACCGAATTTGTGGTCCTATATAAATTCCAAACAGAAAGGAAGGAAATATTTCACTAGTGAACAAACTCACTGTCAGCTCAATACGGACACATCACAATTCTAGATTAATAGGCCTGAGCATGTCCAAACATGAATGAACTTGCACAGTCTTGTTTTATGGTGCTTCAGCATGATATTACAAATAATTTCCTTAAATACAGCTTGGGTAAAATCGCTACATATGAGGTAGGGGTTCCTATGACCGGTCAAAGAAAACGCTAAAATCAGATTTTGAAAAGTAGCTTTCACAGAAAAACTATGCCTTATGGGAAAATTCTGATTACATATCTGAATTCAGGATGAAAAAATGCACTAGATTCACTATTCAGAGTTCTTGTGAAAAAAACCTTGTCGACCAGTGTTATCAATTGTTTATTATTAGAGAGTGGATTTTTAAGCATTAAGCTTATCCTAAATATTAAAAGCAGGAAAATGATTTCTAAAAAGCTTTACGAATTGCAGGAAATTGAAGTATTTGACACTAACTTTTTAATACTTTTTTTGCTTTTTTACCTTTTTATGCATATTTCGAATTACTATGCTTATAAATAATTATTTTTAAGCTTTCAGTTTTTTTGCATTTATTTTCCGCGTAATTCATTTTATAATGAAATATTTCCATCTGGTTTGTTTGGGAGCATATTTTTTGCTTGCATGCAGTTTGCCCAGGTATGGCGACGGGCTTGAAAACGCAGTCAGTGCTGTGGTTTTCTGGGAATTATAAAAAACTCAGGTATTCCTTTGAATTATTTTAGTTAACACACACACGCAGAAAATTCGGTTATTCCTCGTTTTGTATGATTTTAATTCGAAACAAATACAGACAAGAGCTATACGGCCGCTCTGGGGATAGTTATACGCCTACAATCATTTGTGTCAGAGGCCCGAATGAATTAAAATATAATAATAATAATAATAATAACAAACTTTATTTAGCAATTTGCTACATAATATCAAATTACATTATTGCACAACACACAATAGGTAGTCACAATATTGTACAAAGTAAAAAAATAAAAATTCTGGCTAACAGCTAATACTAGTAACCTATCTTATGCTTAAATAATAACACAACTTGTACTTTAAAACTATTACCTATATAAGAACTGGAAACTGGAACTATCTTTGGTACATCTTAACTAGTTGTTTCTTAAATAATCTACTATTTAGATTGCAAATACTATTTGGTAATGTGTTATACCTGATTAAAGTTTTGAAAAATAATGAATTTTGTGAGTCTTTCCTGTTTTTCTGATCTAATATAAATTTATCCTTATTTCTAGTATTGTGTGCATGAATTTGGTTGAAGGTTCGTAACACCTTACTAAAATATTCGGGCACTTCCCCTGTTTTAATCTTATGAATAAATGTCAACGCCCAAATTTCACACATCTCTTCTACTGCACACCATTTTAATGTTCGCATCATATCATCAATTTTTGCATACCTATTCCTTTTTAATATTATTCTCATTGCCCTATTTTGCAACAGCTGTAATCTGCTCATATCTCCCCTCCTTACCAAATATAAAATTGTGGCACCAAATTGAAAATGAGGTAGAATAATGGAATTATAAATATTCAGTCTCGCATTTTTACTTAAGTAACCACTGCATCTATGTAGCACTCCTAATTTCTTACTAATTTTTTTACAGATGTAATCTATATGTTCCGAAAAGTTTAACTTCCTATCAACTATAAATCCCAAGTATTTATGTGATTTTACAAGCTCCAGTTGTGTACCATCTATACTTACATTAAACCCCTCAAGTTTCCAGTCGTTAACCATTCTCTCCTTACCAATTAACATTGCTTTTGTTTTATTTACATTTACCTTTAATTTATTTAGTTCGAACCAAACTTGTAATCTTCTTAGTTCATCTTGTAACTTCTTTAGCACCTCTAACCTAATATCCCCACATATATATATAACCACATCATCTGCGAATAAATGAAATTTGCAGTATTTTAATACTGTCTCAACATCGTTTATATATATCAGAAACAGTATTGGTCCCAGAATACTACCTTGTGGCACACCTACATCTATATTTAATGCATCTGATACCACATCACCACACTTTACAACTTGCGTTCTACCTATTAAATAACTTTCGAACCATTTTAGCACCTTCCCTTCTATGCCAATACTATTTAATTTATTTAACAATCTTCTCCTATCTATAGTCTCAAATGCTCTTTTTAAATCTAAGAATATTGCCGCCACTATCTTATCATCATCAATATTATTTTTCCATTCATTTAATATATATTGAAAAGCAGTTTCACAGCTATGTGATTGCCTAAACCCTGACTGATAGGTACTTAGTATCTTACATTGATCTAAGTACTGTAACAATTGTATATATACTATTTTCTCTATTATTTTACCGATTGCTGGCATTGTGTTTATTGGCCTATATTGTTCAGCTGTTTTTGCATTAGGGACTTTCTTAATGGGGATTATAGTTGATAACTTAACATTTTCTGGGACAATCCCTTCCTCTAGCGAACTGTTAATTAAGTTTATTAGTGGGTTAGATAATTCATTATAGGCCACTTTATACATTTCTGTAGTTATTTCATCCGGACTACCCTTATTTGCCATTGAATTTATAATTGAGTACAATTCCTTTTTATCTACCAACCTAAAACTTTCAAAACATTTATCACAGACCGTTTCTGCATAGTCATTGCAGTTATTTGGTACTGGTATACCCTGAGCAATTTCTACAATACTGTCTACATAATACATATTAAGTTTATCTACAATTTCTTCTGGATCTTCATATTTAATACCATATATTTCTATCCTGTCATAATTTTCCTTGCTATTACCTGCTATAACACTTTTTAAGGTCTTCCACATTAATTTACTATCCCCTTTGTTACCATCAATAAGCCTTTCATAATACAACTTTTTTTCCTCCCTAATGCTATTAGTTACATAATTTCTATACAGTCTATATTCTTCCCAGTCATCTCTCTCTTTAGTTAATAGAAATTTTTTGTATTTTATATCACGTGTCCTTATTATTGTTTTAATCTCCTCACTAAACCATGATTTACTATTTTTTAACTGAATTATTTTCTTTGGGCTCACTTCATTAATTATATCTGGCATACTACTATTAAATTTACAAAATTTTGCGTCTACATTACTTCTATAATTAAATGGTATATTTTTAACTCTCTCCCTGAATGTATTTAGATTAGTCTCAGTAATTTTTTCTCTTATGATTTTTCTTACTCCATGTCTTGCCCCATCCTTCCCTTTGACGTTTATTTTTATCAACGAATGGTTATTGAAGACTGGTTGGCGTAATACCGATACATTAATAATTTTGTTGTAATTACTCAAAACTAAATCAATTAATGATACCTGACCGTTACTACTAATATGCGTATAATCATTTACGTTCTGCTTTAAGCCATTCTCATTACAGCATCGTCTCAGTCTATTAGGGTACGTACAATTTGTATTATAATTAATGTTGAAATCACCTGTTAATAGCATAACACACTTTTGTTCTGATAAGTATTCTTGACATAAATTCTCTATGAATTCCAGAAATATTGCATCCGAGCTATTTGGAGAATGATACAAGCACCCCAGTAACATATTTTCCCCTGCTAACTTAATTTTAATAAACAGAACCCAGTAGTTCATTTGTAACACGAATTCTCTGTCTATCCAGAACTTTATGTCCTGCCTGATGTACATTAGAACACCCCCGGTAGCTCTGCTTGTTGAGTCCACGCGCACAACAGCATAATTATCCACTGAAACTTCACAATCACCAATTTTATCAGTTAAGTGTGTTTCTGTTAAGCACATCACTGCTGGATTGTCTTCCAATAAAAAATGTTTCAATTCATCTATATGCGCGATAACACTTTGTGCGTTCTGACAATATACAACTTCCCCACTTTTTTGCCTTAGTTGCTATTCATCAGATTCGTATTTAATTTTTCTCTGTTGGTCCTGCAACTTTCTTTTATACACTGGGCACTCTATATCATATACTCGATGATTTACGTTTAAATCTAGATTAAATTTATTGTTCGCCGATGTACAATTTACACACTTTGGTACATTGTTAGTACACTCCTTCGTTTCATGGCTATCTTGACCACAAGTTCCACATACTGCTTTATTAGTACACTGCTTACTCGTATGAAAGAATCCACAGCATTTATAGCATCGCATGATACTAGTATGCTCGTATACTGTACAGCATGACCAGCCCAACCTAATTTTTCCTTCTTGCATTATAGTATTATAATTTTTCACTCCGATTTCTATGATTGCGGTATGTGTATATCTTCCCTTATACACAGTTATTATTTTGAAATCATCTGGTTCTATGAATAAATCTTTGTTTTGTTGTAACATACACTTCTTCAGTTCATCTTTATCTCTCCATTCTTCACTTAAGCCGACAATCTTCACCCTTGGGTTCCTTTTTACTGGTATTCTAGTACTGTAGTCGCCTCCTAGTTTGCTGTCGATTTCTCTTTTTAGCTTTTCAACTTCTTTCTTACTTTCACATGTTATTATTGCACTGCTTTTGTTTATATTCATCACTCTGTTTATACCTATCTCTAGTTCTGATGGATTTATCTTATTTTTAATCTCTTCCGCAACTGCTATTTTCTGTGGGTCAATGACCTCAGCTTTCGATCTAACTATTAATACCTCTTCATTTCTTCTCCCATTCTTCAAAATATCCGCGTATGGCCTCTTTTCTATAGGTTTAATCTCGTTCATGTCACTTTTGTTCTGCTTTTCTAACAATAACTTCTTAATTTCCCGTATTTCATTACATACGTCTGACCTAACCTTACTTTCCTCATAGCAGGCATTACAGTACCACTTAACTGTTTTACACTCTTTAATGACGTTATACTGCCTTATAGTTAATTTGGCACACTTCAAATCAAACCACTTTTCACAGTTTCCATCGCAACCAATTATTTGATCACCATTAAACTCTTTACTGCATTTTGCACACAGCTCCTCGTTACCCGCCATCTTATATATGAAAACAATAAATTATTTTGCAAAGCTTGTATTCAGATGATAAGAGTTTATAAAGTTCTTTAATAGTACTTTATGTAACTAGTCCTCAAAGCAAGGCTTTAGGGGACGAGTCGTAATGTTTCCGGACGAGGCGCAGCAAAGTGCAGCCGAGTCCGTAATATGAAGATGAGTCCTCTAAAGCCATTTGAGGACGTGTTGCATACAACGTTTTTTTGTATTAGCTCTCCAAACATTATAATATGAAGTTTCAATTACCATTAACGCGGCATTATACTAGGAGGCCGCGCGAAAATGTATTTTTCACTCCCCAAACTGGTTACTTTGGAAACTGTCTAGGATCCTCAAAATGGCCATTTAGAGGCCTTGTACTTAAAGTCGTCATGGCAACTAATGTTTGAGTCCGCTAAAATGTTGCCATGACGACTTTAAGTACAAGGCCTCTAAATGGCCATTTTGAGGATCCTAGACAGTTTCCAAAGTAACCAGTTTGGGGAGCGAATACAAAAAAATTACTTATGTACTAAAATTTTAGATTCAGATTAAAAATAATACATCATTCCACAGGTAAAAGTCACTTTGCATCAAGAACAATTAAAAAAGTATAAAAATTTGCCAAAACCACAGACAATGTTTGTGACTTCGTTTGCAACTACTTTATGTAACCGGGAACAAGCACAGTTTAATTTCAATCTTTGCAAAATCTAACATACCACTGAAAAAATGACAAAATCGTTCCTTCAAAATGTTCTTGGATAAATATTGTCGTCACATGCACATTCTCGATGAAAGCACCTTGCAAAAAACATTTTTGTTAATAATTTCAAAGATGTTATTTGCGCAGTACTTGGGCGAATTGGTTAATAGTTCTTTATAAATGTAAGGATATTTTTTTCCAAAAAAGATGGCTATAAAATTTTAGAATAACTAGTGTTAGGTCGAAAGAAGTTTTTCTTCATATAAGAACATTGTAAGTGAAAGGCGACAAAATTTAACAATGGAGCATTTAGAACAATATTTAATAACTAATAGTTTTCTGAAAGACTAATATTTTAGTGCCCAAGTTTTCTATTTTATTTTTGTGTGTTACATTATTTAAAGTTTTTCTATGAATTCTGTATACTTTTGATTTTTTTAGTGTCACATTACATACTTTTTCTTAGAATTATTTTAAGCTAAATAGGTACAGTGAATAAAATAGTTTTTTTTTTCATTTATGATGTTTTTATGATAAGGGTTTTTTGTAAGAGCTAATGCTTTTTTTGCTTAAATTAATGCTTTTTTAAACATTTTTGGGGCTTTTTAAGCGCTTTTTTAATTTTTTGTGCTTATAATTCCGCGCTCTATTCATTAGAGTAATAGTAGTTAGAAGAACCTGTACGTGCAAAGTGCTAAAATATTTAAGAATAGTTTTTAATCCCACCGCGTAAGTGGTCTTTTCAAGATTTAATTGTAAATGACACAGTAACGTTTAATGAGCGTTCAAAGTTATGTACTAAATAGGTAAAAATATCTAGTAATACTCAAATAGTAAGAGAAAACAAGTCTGCTGCTTGACGAACTTGCTTACCGTTGCATTATGAACGACACAGTGTCGACAGGACCAATGGACTAATGGCGAACAAAGTGCGCCTTATAGGTGCCGATAAAAACGTAACACGTGCAGGCAGGCAAGCACAATACGTGCTTATATTTAAAAGGATGAGGTGCCGCCGATATCAACACATAATAGTATCTTAATAGATGTTTTAAACAAAACCATTTAAAAGTTGCTCTAATGTTGAACATATGTCCACTGTTAATTTTGTTTGCTAGTTAGTAAATTATAAGAATGATGAACACACTTTATGTCTTGATAATTAGTTATATAGGTTTAATATGTAATATAGGCTTCATATGTAAAACGTTTGCAAATATATCTTGAACTGACACTACATGTAGTACCTATATCGTTCTAAAACAGACAAGTAGTGATTTATTAAAAAAGTTACGGCTTACTACATTGTGATGAAATAAATTTCGAGACATTCCACCTGGCTCACGGTAGACACAGATCTTCTTAAGAGCCAGGCATTCGCGAGGATTGATATCAATTTTCAGATTACATCAAGAGCCCGATAAGTGCGGATTAGAGGCCGGGAGCGGCCCAAAACTGTGCTCCGCGAAGTGCGGATTCGGAGCACGTCCCGGACTCAACTATTCAAAGATCTGCACTGTCACGTATGGATTAAGTTGCTCCGGAATTCTTAGCCTTATCTATCCGCATGTGTATTAGTGCAGCGGTTGCTAAGTCTGCTCCGGGGGCGCGGGCTGACACGTCCCGAAGTCCTCCTCGGCATAATTATCCCGGATTTGAGTGACTTGGCGGCACTGGGGGCGGGAAAAACGGAAAGTGTGCGGTTTATTTCCTTGCAGTAAATTTCTCGCCTGACAGCGCGCTATCGTGAAAAACCTAATTGCTCACTGCACGGCCCTAGAACAATTCCGTCCAAAAATCTAATTTTAGAGCTGCACAACCCAGTTAAGGGAATTAGCACAGGTTCCGCCGCTGAATTTTACAGTTCATGGCGCGATTAACGCTTTGAAATTGCGCTGTCCACATACGGGTGAATTCGTGTAATTGCAGCTTTGTTACGTTGTATAAAGCTCACTTATATGGAGCTGGCCCCAATCGATATAGTGGTGCTGGTAATTACAACGCATGCAGGCGAGCGCGAAATTAAAAAATGGGCTTATACTAAAGACGCTTCTAACAAGAGAAAGTTCGCGAACACTTTAACGCAAAGTTGATTTTGCCATGAATGTTTTCCAAATGGGGGCTTAAAATGAAACCAAATTTAGTTTTTGCAAGAAACAGTTTTGTGAACATAGGCAGTCAAAAGTTTATGGGCTTTGTATGAGTTAGATAGATATAAACATATAGGAGTATATACGGGGAATTTATCTTTTTAGTATACATATACCCTATGTAAACTTTAAGAAAAAAAGCATCAAAGCCTTGTTTTACCCTATATGTAGGCAACCAATTATGCAACAAACTTCAACTTTAGGAGTTTTAATTTAAAACAAATAGCATGCTGTGGCAAAAATAAAATAATTTAATGTCAAAGATTAGTAGTCTTTCTTTAATGCCTTTTATTGCATTTTTGATAGAATCATGTATAGTAAAGACGAAGAAGTAGAAATTGTAATGTGGTATCAGAATGGTAACAGCTTAAGGACTGCGATAGACTTATTTTCAACAACATATCCAGAAAAGCCTATTCCTTGCATTAAAACCGTACAAAAACTTATTAGAAAATTTAAGGCGCAAGGCTACGTAATCAGTTACAAGAATTAAAAATTAATCATGTCTTAACTGAAGAAATGAAATAAAATATTTTATGTTACGTTGAAGAAAGCCCCATAATATCACTACAAGAAATAGCTTCGCATTTTAATGTATCTAAACCCTCGTTATTTAAAACACTAAAATGAATTTAAATATAAATCGCACACATTTTTTCACCAGCAACTATTTGACGAAGACAAAGAAAAAAGAACAAGCTTTTGTGAAAATTTATTTAATTTACTTAATAAACACTAAGACATTTTAAATAAGATAGTTGTTAGTGATGAAGCAACTTGCACAATAAATGGAGAAGTTAATTCACAAAATTTCCGGTGTGTATCTTATTCCTCATTTATCCATTTTATCTTGCTAACTTCATTCCTTCCTCTTCCTCAGATATTGGTCCCGCACTAACCGCCATTTACAAAACTCAACTCGCACCCAATACACGGGAAAAGTTAATGTATGGCTAGGGATAGTTGAAAATAGGCTTATTGATCCATATTTTATTGATGGGAATCTAACTACAGCCAAATTTTTGGAGCTGTTAATAAATGACATCATTTCGGCAATAGAAAACTTAAATATCGATCACCTGTGGTTTCAGATGGATGGAGCCCACCCGTATTCCACAAATGCTATTACAATCTTTCTAAACGACAGGTTTCCAGGATGCTGGATAGGGAGATTCGGTCCCGTAACATTGCAACTGCGGTATGCAGATTTGTCACCCAACGACTTCTTTGTTTGGGGCTACCTGATGTCAAAAATGTACACGAACATTCTAATACAAGGTATATATATATATATATATATATATACAGGGTGCCCGTTTTTGGAGCTCCACCATGGGGATCTCGGTAACCATAAGAGATACGAGGTCGGTTAAATTGGGGCAAAGTTGCGCAATTTGGAGCTCAATAATATGCCGGTTTAAAATTTCAAAAATTCCGATTACCTCCGGAGATATCCGAAAAAAACCGGAATTTTGGAAATACGTTTTTATTTTTTCCTCGGCTTATTTGGTGACCTAATTCAAAATGAGTGACACTTCGTCGTTGCAACTTTTCCTCCTCTACAACCTGCCGATGTCATATTTGAAATCAGACGTTTCGATTTTCGACAATCATCATCAACTTTGGTTTTTTCTTATGGGCACTATCTTGGATTTTCACATTTTTGAATTCAGCTTTGTTTTCTGATTACGGTGATGTATCACATGTTAAGGTTCAGTGTTGCAGTTTGGGTGAAATATCAAAAATTCTGTTTTGCAAAGACTGCCTTGGATATAACATCCATACTTTTGTTTAACAAAGGCATTGTTGACAGTTCGATTTAAGTTGGCTTAACGTCACCTACAGTTACAAAATTAGTATAAATTTATTAACAAAATGCCCTTTTCAAATGAAGAAAAACGAGATATGCTAGAAATTTATTACGCTTCGCATCGAAATGCGCAAGTTACTTCGGAAAGATATTTACAGCGGTATCCAGAAAGACAACAACCAGCTCAAAATTATTTGTTATTCCTTCATAGAAATTTAGCCGAGTTTGGTGCATTTTCTAAGCCTCGAAGACGTGTTCATAGACCAAATGCGAATGAAGTGGAAATTTTACAGGCGGTGAGTAAATTGTTAAAACTTTCTCAAAAATAATAAACGGCAATGAATTGAATTCTTCATTAGATTCAAGATAATCCTTCAACTTCAACAAGGGCTATAGCAGACGAAATTAACGTATCACATCAAGCAGTGTGGAGAGTCTTGAAAAAACATAAATATCGCCCGTTTAAAATTCATATCACCCAAGTCTTGCATCCAGGAGATACTGAACGGAGGGCAGCGTTTTGTAGGAATATCATGGCACGGTTGGAACAAAATCCCCATTTTCTTTCCAACGTGATATTCACGGACGAGTGCAAATTTACCAACTCAGGCATGTTCAATCGTCACAATGAACATGTCTGGTCCACTGAAAATCCACACGAACACCAAGGACGTCGACCACAAGCACGTTTCGGGCTAAATGTATGGGTTGGTTTATTTGGCGGTACGATCATTGGCCCATACATTTACGAAGACAATTTGACCGCAGATGGGTATTTGCACTTTTTAAGGACCTACCTTACGGATTACATCGATGACAACATTTGCCTCAACCGCTTGAATAACCTTTGGTTCCAGCAAGATGGTGCTCCGCCACATAATGCTAGGAGAGTGGCTGATTATTTGTCTGAAATATTTCCGGGTAGAGTCATTTCAAACAGTGGAGACATACGTTGGCCGGCACGTTCACCAGATCTTTCCCCATTAGACTACTATTTATGGGGAACTATGAAAGATCTCATTTATAAATCTGTACCCGCCGATATTAATGAGCTGCGAAGGAAGATCATCACAACTTTAAGGACCAAAATAAGAAGAAGGGACGTTTTAAGATCAATGCAGAATTTAAGAAGACGCATAGAGCTGTGCTTGGAAGTGGAGGGTGAACCCTTCGAGCACCTCTTATAATTTTCTTTATTTACTTGTTTCTCAAAATTTAGTTTTATCCTATGTTGTAAATTTAAAACATAATTTTCTCCTTTTTTATATCCTACTGTCAAATAAATAAATTTCTAGCATATCTCGTTTTTCTTCAGTTGAAAAGAGCATTTTGTTAATAAATTTATACTAATTTTGTAACTGTAGGTGACGTTAAGCCAACTTAAATCGAACTGTCAACAATGCCTTTGTTAAACAAAAGTATGGATGTTATATCCAAGGCAGTCTTTGCAAAACAGAATTTTTGATATTTCACCCAAACTGCAACACTGAACCTTAACATGTGATACATCACCGTAATCAGAAAACAAAGCTGAATTCAAAAATGTGAAAATCCAAGATAGTGCCCATAAGAAAAAACCAAAGTTGATGATGATTGTCGAAAATCGAAACGTCTGATTTCAAATATGACATCGGCAGGTTGTAGAGGAGGAAAAGTTTCAATGACGAAGTGTCACTCATTTTGAATTAGGTCACCAAATAAGCCGAGGAAAAAATAAAAACGTATTTCCAAAATTCCGGTTTTTTTCGGATATCTCCGGAGGTAATCGGAATTTTTGAAATTTTAAACCGGCATATTATTGAGCTCCAAATTGCGCAACTTTGCCCCAATTTAACCGACCTCGTATCTCTTATGGTTACCGAGATCCCCATGGTGGAGCTCCAAAAACGGGCACCCTGTATATAAAATGTTATTTCTTGAATGGGATAGGGTTTGGAAAAACTCCAATCTCAGTGCTACGCACAGGTACCAAGCTTTAATGGTTAGATTGAATTAAAACCACTTGTATGTTACGCCTGACGTTTCGTTTTTATTCAAAACATTATCAAAAGCTATGGACAAAAATTTACAATAAGCAACGTTGTTATAAAAGTTATTGAAAGTGACAGTCTTACCTAACACCTTGTGGACCAAAACACATGTTTTAATAAAAGCATGTGAAGATATTCAAATTTGAACAAATTCATAAACAGGGGCAGTAGGCCACCAAGATTACAGACGTGGGCTGCACATGATATAAATACACTTAGTCTTACATCGAGTCGGTTACACATTAAAAATTACTAGCACATTTAAAATTTGATTTACAATAATTTTATTAGCTATTTAGCCAACATGGCCGTCAATTAGATAAAATCGTGATATTATTTCTAAGCAAACAGCGACAGGTGTCAGACAAATTGTTAGAAACGCGCATGCGCGGAGCGCAAGGCGTCCAAATATTACGAGGGACGTTCAAAATGGAATTGACCAATTAGCTTGTACAATGCAATCCAACATAAGACTAGTCAAAAAACGACAAGGGTTATGTCTGAAGGTTCTAAAAGGTGGAAACTACAAAAAGAGTCCCAATTGAGCACCCAAAATTGTAAGTTTACCATGGGAAAAAAGACAAATGAGAAAAAATGGAGGAGAAAAGACCCTAAATAGATCTAAATATAACTAAATTTATTGTGGGACCGTATTGAGTTTATTAAAAATTTATTATTAAAGAATTAGTAATAGAAATTGGGGCAGTAAAAAGAAAATATTATAAGATAAAAGTAACTACCCATTGGGCTTTCTCGGTTGGAGAAATTCTAAGGAGAAATCATTGTTGGACATGGCTAACAAAAGGTGGTATGAGACACTAAGATGATCAATGTCAGTATTTGAATTTAAGGTATTATTTGTACCAAAAATGTGGCACATTTCGATGAAAGTGCGGTGACTAGAATTTGGTTCAATAGTAATAATTTTTGTATTTTCAAAATCCATACAATGACCAGTGCTGTTGACATGTCCAGCAAGAGCGCAGGCTTTGGGTTTAAGACGAGAGTCGCTTTTATGCTGAATAATTCTTGATTTCAACCTCTGAGAAGTTTGACCAATATACGTAGAAGGACAGCCACTACAGTTTATCTGATAAACGGCATTAGGGGTTAGGAGAGCTGGAGTTTTATCCTTTAATTTTGAGAAACAATCTTTTATGATATGATGGTGTTTGTCCGCAATGATAATATGATCGAACTTACGAAAAACCTGTTTAATTATATGAGAAAGTCCTTGGACGTAAATGAGACTTTTGTAAAGTGGAGGTTTATCATTTATATTATTATCAGAATTTTTTGGTGGAATGATCCTGCCCTTGGGGGTGGAGTATAAGATAGAATTTAATAAAGAAATAGGATAATTATTTAATTTGAGAGTATTAACTAATTTATTGAGATTAACTGCGTGAAAATCCGGATGCGAGATCGTTAAGATTCTGTGCTTGAGCCCTTTCACTACATTCAACTTATGTCGAATGTTGTGTATAGAATGGAAATTCAGATAACGGCCAGAACTGGTTGGTTTAACATACCAATCCAGTTTAATAGTGTTGGAATTAGTTCTGATGACCAGGGTGTCCAGAAAGGGGACAGACCTATCCTTTTCTCTTTCCACTGTGAATTGGATGTGAGGGTTGAAACCATTGAAAACACTCAGCACATTGGCACCGTCGTCGACCGGTACTGCACAAACCAGATCATCAACATACTGGTAAAGAAACGGAAATTGAAAAGCCAGCTTGGGGATGCTTTCCTTTATGATGGTATTGACTATGATTTCGGCCAAAATGGGGGAAAGAGTTGAGCCCATTGGGGATCCAAAGATTTGTTTATAAAAATTATTATTGAAGGAAAAATATGTTGAGTCAAAGATGAATTTGAGAAGGTTAATAAACTGTGGTTTGGGTATACTAGTTAGTGGTTCTATTAAGTTCCAATTGGTTTCAACAACCTGTATAACCAAATCTACAGGGATATTGGTAAAAAGAGAGACCACATCTAGTGAAATAATCTCATAACCAGGTGGTAATTGAAAATTATTAATTTTTTCGCTGAAGGCGAAACTATCTTTGATACGAAAACTATTATATTCATTAAAGGCTTGCCCTAAGATCTCTGCCAGATATTTGGACAGTTTTCTATCTGGAGATTGTGTCGAGGACACAATGGGTCGACAAGGTGTGTCGGGTTTGTGTATTTTGGGTAAACCATACAATTTAGGAGAAACCGAATTATGACAAATTAAGCGTTTATATGTGGGGTTATCTATGTAATTATTATTATGCAAATCTCTGATTAACTTATTATTCCTAGTCTCAATAGACGTTGTGGGATCCTTTTTTAAGGGTTGATAAACCTGGTTATCTTGCAAAAGGGTCTGCATTTTGGATATGTAATCATCACGCTCTAAGGCTACAGTGACATTGCCCTTGTCTGATGGTAAAATTACAACATTTGGATTATTTTTAAGAAAGATGTTGCATTTCTTTTCAATAGAAGATAAAGGATTATTTGTAATTTTATGATTTTTAAGGAATTCCGTAATGTGGAAAGCTACTAAGGAGCGATAATTATTCCTTTCCTTATTATCCAAACTATTAATAATGTCTTCAATTTGAGCAAGATATTTATATAAGGTTGATTTATTATTCAAGCTAACAGGTAACCCAAATTTCGGTCCAAGTGCAAGGAAACGTTGTATACAATCAGGGATGACAACATTAGATATATTTTTAAACCACTTATCGGGTGTTACAATAGAATTACTTTGTGTTAAAGGCAGCCTCAAATTATTGAGTTTATTAATATTAATAGATTTAATTTTATTATAATGAAATTGGTAAAATTTGATCTGTTTTATATTAAAGGCATTGAAAATCTCTCGAGGTAGTAAACGTTTACAATTCTCTTTGGATATATGTAAAATTTTATGTAAATATCTAATGGTATCATTTATATCATTTAATTCTATTTTTAAAATATTGTGCAGTAACCTTCTTTGTGTGTTATCCACTTTTCTTAGCGTGCGATTGTTCTGCGTTCTGCAGAACACATTCTCCGTTGCCTTTATGTAGCCTCTCAGGTGGATTGGTGTGATTCCAAGTTGACGACATCTGGTTAGGAAAATCCTTCGATTTTTGGCTGCCGCCAGCTTCTTGCTCGTGGTCTGCCAGTTCTTTAGGTAGGAGACTGCCTCTTGCCCATAATCCCTGCTCACTGACTCGTAGAAATGCATCGGTAATTCTATAAAGATAGTCCCTCTCACAGCTTGTGTGGTTACATACACAGTAAAATGTTATTTCTTGACTGGGATAGGGGTTTGGAAAAACTCCAATCTCAGTGCTACGCACAGGTACCAAGCTTTAATGGTTAGATTGAATTAAAACCACTTGTATGTTACGCCTGACGTTTCGTTTTTATTCAAAACATTATCAAAAGCTATGGACAAAAATTTACAATAAGCAACGTTGTTATAAAAGTTATTGAAAGTGACAGTCTTACCTAACACCTTGTGGACCTTGGCTTATATATATATATATATAGAATAGCAAACACCAGGTATCCGATCCAGTATTCAGATTGCTCCCGAGACCAAAAAACCCTGAAAACTATAGAACCAGCATTTCGTTGCAATTTAAATAATGTTAAAACCTGTTACAGCCTAGCCGTCCAGGAAAATCTACCAGAGCCCAGAACCAGTGATGTATAAGTGTAGAATTCCGAGATCCCCGTGCAGGTCCTTTCCCGATAAGATCTTCCTGAAATCCTGCCTAGTCCACAAAATTATCCTGTAACCCTCAGGGACCAGTATCATTTAGTACCGGTACGGGGTTAGCAACCCCGAGGAACCCGAGCAGATGGCTGAAGAAACCACGGGCCGCATCCGGTTCGGCATGTAAACACCTAGTGCATCTGTAAATTATTCGTGTAAGTGTGCCGCCCTAGTTAGAGCGAATGTTTTTCCTTCTGAAGCGGGCTCCTTTGTCACCATACACCAGGATGTTGGCAGGAGATAGTAGACTGATAGTCAAAGCTTAAATATGAGAATGTGTTTTCCGTACCAGAATTTGGTTCACTGTTTTCCGGAGATTGTGCGTTGGTCCCCGCAGCCTCTACAATTTTTTTAGAGAGCCAGTTGTGTCAAAATAAGTTATCCTGCAACCTGGATGTTTTCACACGCTAAGAAATTGCGGAATAAATGCAGGTCTAAACCGCAACCTATTCAAAAGTTCCACAGAGCGTAGAGTAGAATGCGCCCCATAGAATGTGGGTATGAATGCACGTCGCGACCGCGGTGCTGCATCTGCTCCAGATTTAAATATTGAATGTTTGAACGTTTTGAAAGTTTGAACGTTGGCCGAATTGCAAACTGACACCGCAGTTTTGCATCCGCCTGCAACTTGAGTTCGTGTGCACGTCGACACTGCGATCTCTATGTTCATCCCGTACCGTAGTTTATAAATGTTTTGAGTGGTCGTTGACAAGATTGTGGAACTGACGCCGCAGTTTCACATGCGCTTAAACGCTAATCTGTGTGCACCCGTTTGAATGGACCTAGAACGTTACATTCGCCTCAGGCATAAAAAAACTACTTAAATCACATTTGCTTGTTAGCCACTCGGCCAGTTGTAAATAAGCAGGCGATTGGGGAATTGCTCTGTATACAACATTCTTGCTGCAATTACACTACAGTCCATACGCAAGATTGTTATAGTTTTTGTAATAATGAAATATAAATTACGTTTTTATGCCCAAGACGTATTAAATAATAATATTTTTATTCTTGTGTAATTTCATTAGATCCCCAAAAATCCGGCTAATTGACTCTTTATTTATTGTTAAGAAAAGCTGGGCAACGCAGTTGGTAGAATGTTAGGATTGCATTAAGCAAGTCCTCGGTTCGAATCCCACAGTAAGCAGAATTAGATTATATAGATTTTAAGCAGCAGTTCGGGAGTTAGATCTTTAAATGCTCATTTCACTAAATACAGCACAATGTTCGCTTTCTTCACTATATAAATAATATGGTGGAACCATTTTAAGTGCGCAGATATTGTGATGCCTAGATCCAGTTGCACGTAAACCTTTCTCAATGTAAATCCTTGTAAAGTGTAGTCTAATTTAGGATTATTGAAACCTACGTATGTGCAAAATAATGCACTATTCTTCGTTCACTGTTAAAAGCCAATTTGATGACCAACTTTCAAGTTTTTTCAGATCTGATTTTAATATATCAGCATTTGTCGTGCGAAAATTAAAAAGTTTGTATAATCCCCCAAAATTGTTGGATTAGCATGAAGACAGGCTGCAAGATCGCTCTCTTATAATAGAAAAAGTAACGGCTCTAAAACCTGGTGGTACGCCACTTGGCACTGCATATTTGTCAGAAAGTACACCTTATATCCTGACCCTAAAATACCTGTTTTTCAAAAACTCTTCCAACCAGCGCAATAAGTTTCCTCTGATTCTAAAGTGTTTCAATTTATAGAGTAATCTATTGATAGGAACTCGATCAAAAGCCTTCTCAAAATCAATATACACAACATCAATAAGGTATCCTTTTTCGAAAGCTTTTGACCAAACATCAAGCTTGACCAAGAGGTTTGTAGTAACTGATCGCCTCGGCATAAATCCATGTTGTCCCTTTGGTATCACATCGTTTGCAATAAAGAATTCCGTTAATTATTTTGCTATTATTTTCTCCATACATTTATCGAAGACAGATGTTAGGCTTGCCGGTCGATAGTTTTTTGATAAAGGTTTATTTTTTTATATATTGGAATTACTGTGGCCTCTTTCCAAACTGTAGGAACCATTGAACAGGTAAGGGATTGGTTCATTAGACATGCCAGTGCGCCACTCAAAGTCGGAGCACATGATTTAAAAAAATGTGGAGACGGTTCGTTATGTCCAGGGCTAGAGTCCGAATTTAGCGACATTAGCTGTTTCAGCACCTCCTCTGCAGTAAAGTGAATGGATTTAATACTTTGTGTGGTTCGGGTAGAATTTGGTAAGAAAGGAAAGTTTTGTAGAGTTTCTCGCACATAAGCACTGAGAAACATTTCAGCCACACTTAGGGGATCAGTCTGTAAGTTGTCATCTTCTAACTGGCGTAGAATGGTGGGCGATTTTCTAGGTTTCAAGACTTTTTTAATATATTTGAAGAAGAGTTTTGGTTCAGTATCAATAATGCTGGTTTCATATTTACTTTTGGATGTTCTTAATTGTGCTCTCATAGTGTTTGCATGAAGACGAAAATTCCCACATTTCGAGTTCTCTTAAGAAATACAATCGACCCGTATAAAGTCACCAAACACACATAGGTCGCATAATTCCCACACACCGGATTCTCTTAAAATAATAACCAATAGAAAGTCTCCAAACAGCGAATTTCACACACATACCCCAGTCAAATAATGCAAAATTAGGGCAATCGGTGGAAAAAATTCCTAGAAAGTTGAATTTTTTTAAACGCTTTCTTTTCATTTGGGTAGACATATATCAAAAGTCCACGAGGGTGGGGGGTGAGCCCGAGGAGGGGGTGGGGGTTAAAGGTACAATTTTTCAGTTTTTCGCTTAAATCTCGAAAACGATCACTCCTATCGATTTTCATGATGTATAACAATTAAAGCTAACAAAATTGTCTACAAAAATGGTCCTATTCACTTTTGTCGTAGGACTAACCGTAAGTAAGCTACGGGCTTTTGAAGTTTGGATTTAAAAAAATAGCCATTTTTCCCCCACGCATACAGAAATATGCGACAATTTGGCAACGCAGCACTCCTCGCACAACAATTTTATCCGCGCTGTCGCTAAGCTCTTTATGTTTTCGGTTCGGACAGTATCTCGATGAACATCGTAGCGTTCACGTGTGGCCGTTTTGTTGCTTTTTTATTTAGTTTCGTGCAATCGCGTCGTGCTGTGTGTGCCGAGATCGTGACTTGAGTTCCACCCCGCTACATCATGGCTGAGAGGTGCTTGGTATGTGATGTACCTGTTGAGAGTGATAGGAATGTTGTGCGTGAGAAAGGTATGGAAGGACTGTTTAAAGCCAGCATTGCAAGAAAGGATGGCAAGAGCTCGGTTTTTGAGAATAAAACACATGGAATTGTTCACAACTCCTGTCGAAAGCGTTACACCAGGCCACAATCTGTTGCTTCCGATTTAAAAAACGCAGAAGAAGTCGAGTCCCTCAGCTCAGCAGGGAGCTGTCGACGATCCAAGGTTCCTACATTTGACTTCAAGACTAAGTGTTTGTTTTGCTGTGGTGCAATTAATGATGAGTTTTATCGAAAACAGATAAAAAAATCATTGGAAAAACGGGAGGCAGTATTTCAAGTGCGCAGTTTGGAGATGAAGAATAACATTTTAAAAGTTGCATGTGAAAGGGACGACGACTGGGGACAACAAGTATCAATACGAGTTGAGACCGTCTGCGATTTGGTTGCCGCTGAAGCTATTTACCATGACCTGTGCTGTGTCAATTTTTTCTCAAAAAAGAGTGGTACTGGTGAAAAAAGAGGACGTTCCTCAGAGGACTACGTGATAGCTGCTATGGAAGATATCTACACTTTTCTCGATCAGGCAATTGACTGTCAGTATTCGATGGATGAGGTTATGAGCGCAATTACGGGAGAAAAGCCAAAATTTAAAACAGTAAAAGAAAAGTTACAGGAAAAGTATAAGGAACGTTTAATAATCAGTCAGCTACATTCCCACAAGACCGTTCTGTGCTTTAAAGAGGTTGGTGACAAAATTTTAAACTCAGCCTGGTACGAAAGTAGTATGAGGGGGAAAACGGCAGAAGAAGAACGCCTTAGAGTAGTTCGAGCCGCGGCTGCAATCATTACAGAAGATATACAGAGCCGAGCGTACGAGACCAGTCAATACCCTCCAAGTGAAGATTTTCTTGGTGAAGTTGAGGAAATGATCCCTCCAACTATCTTGACTTTCTTTCAAACACTTCTAACTTCAAGGTAGCAAAACAAAGAGAAAACCGAAAAAAAATCCGTGTCTCTCTCCCATGCTGTCATAACTGCTGTACTTCCTCGATCCTTCATTTCGCCTATCATGCATGGCATAGCCTTTTTTATACATCGGAAGTATGGAGCCAAAAACCTGGTCAACTTGCTGGCGAATTTTGGTTTCAGTGCCTCTTACAATAATGCTCAAATGTTAGAGATGTCAGCTATTCACAGTCCCCAACAACCTATGCCACATGGGGTGTTCACCCAATACGTCTTTGATAACGCAGACTACAACGTAGCTACGTTGGATGGTCTGAAAACATTCCACAGCATGGGTGGTATTAATTGCCTCACCCCTGCAAGTAAGCTTCCTCCTCCCTTGAGAATAGAAAGACTGACAAAAGCCCCTCCAGCGTCATCCATAGGGACGCTGGGAGTCATACCGTTGGAGACATATGAAAACATCGGTAAAATAGGGCTTAAGGCTGTTGTGGTTAAGGATTTGAGTGATTGTAATCCTGTTCCGGATTTTCCTTTCCCCAAACTGTCAGATGTGTTATGGTTTGCTGGTAAATGGCTCAGACTGAAAAAAATACCCGAGTGGAAAGGTTATATGCGGGGTCTCTATGACGGAGAGTCTCCGGATAGGAGTGCTGTACTGCCACTGCCATTTATAAATGCATCCCCGAGTGATAACGACACCATTTACACAGCCCTTAAATATGCTGCAGAACACTGCCTCCGACACGAAATTAATACGTGTTATGCTACATTTGACCAACCCCTATATATCAAGGCCCTTGAAATTGTAGCATCTAGCCAAGATGACCCTCACATAAAATCTGTTGTAGTAATATTGGGTGGATTTCACCTTTTAATGTCTTTCTTGGGGTGCATTGGGTTTATAATGGCTGGAAGTGGTCTCAAAGAGGTGTTGTGTACTGTATTTGCAGCACATTCAGTAGATAAAATGCTTACTGGACATGCTTTTAGCAGAGCAGTACGAGGACACCTGCTTGTACAGTGTGTCTTAGCTGAAATTTGGAGGTCTCAGATGAAGAGAAGGCTGAACAGAGCTGTTGTTGAAGCTCAACGATAACACGCTCGTCTAAGATATAATGAAGCAGAATAGCCAATTATGCCTCCTTCAAACAAAAATGAAGGATGCACTGTCATCCTTTGAAGCCCGTGGGCCCACTGCTGCCCTGTGGGTGCAATACTTTCATATGGTATTCCTGATGAAGCAGTTCATTGAAGCCGAACGTTCAGGGAACTGGGAATTGCATCTGTGCTCAGTCCAGCAAATGTTGCTCTTCTTCCATGCAAGTGGCCACTTGCAGTATGCGAAGTGCGCGCATTTATATCTGCAGGATATGCGTTCTCTTCCCAATACCCATCCACAGGTCTTTGACGATTTCACCAAATACTTCGCTGTGAGCAGATCAGATTCGCCCGGGTCTGGAAACTGGTCTGATATGACAATAGAGCACACTTTAATGTGTAGCATGAAGACCCATGGAGGGCTAACAAGTGGGCGAGGGATAACTGATTTTGTACTGGCGAGGTGGATTGGCGGAGCACCTACGTCAACAACAATTTGCTCTGCATTGGAAGACTTCGCTGGCCTGCACTTCTCTACAGGGGAGCAACATGTAGATGATCGAGTGTCTCGGCAGAAAAGAGATGATGGGGACAGAAGGAAGCTCTTCAATTGGTTTTCTCAGCACCCTCCCTTTCCAGAATCACAAGCATTAGTTTCCCTCACAACGGTTGTCGTTGCGAACCGCGATGTAAATTGCCACAAAGCACTACAAGAAGGCAAGATTACGATGAGAAAGATGTTAGGACAAAACTTTGGCGAGATAAAACAAGCTCGAAAAGACAAAGTATTATCACTGGCCTCCATGAGCAGTACCATAAAAATTGACAACGTTGTGGAGGTGGTTGATCCCCTTCTTATATTCCAACGAATAGCTATTTCTAAGAAGAACGACGAGGATTTACAAGATCTTCTCTGTTACGAACTGGCGCCATTTCTATTATCTCTCTTTGATGAAAAGGGAATGCGGAAGACAAAGAAGTCTGCTTTATATGATATTTTTCCTGTTCACCCCGTTACTCCGGACCTCAAGGTTCACACTAATGTGATTGACGGTGGATTCCTGTTACACCGAGTCAGGTGGGATAGAGGATCAACATTTTCAGTGATATTCAATCGATATATCACTTACATAAAAAAGCACTATGGTGAATGCTGCACAGTCGTTTTTGCTGGCTACTTGGACACTGCCAACAGCACAAAACGTGCAGAACAGAAACGTCGTACCACCACCACCACATCAGTCGATATTGATTTCACCGAAGAGATGGCAGTGATGACTCAGCAACAACACTTTTTGGGTAATGAAAAAAATAAGGACACATTCATCAGAATGCTGTCTCGGAAAATGACTGCAGAGGGGATAGAAGTTAGACAAGCTAATGCTGATGCAGATACAACTATTATACGGTGCGCATTGGAAAAAGCAGAATGTAGCTGTTCAACGGCTGTCATCGGCGAGGATGTGGATCTTTCGGTGTTGCTGATCGCTTTAGCTCCAAAGGAACGACAGATAAAGTTTTTTAAACCTGGGAAGGGAAATGAGGAAAGTAAAACTTATTCCTCCAAGGAATTGCAGGAACTTGACTTTGCAAAGAGCATTTTGTTCATTCACGCTTTTAGCGGCTGCGATACCACTTGTGCAATTTTCCGAAAGGGCAAGTCAACAATTGCTAAATTACTTATGAGGGATAACACTCTGCAATTAATCGCCAACGTATTTTACGCAAAGACTTCAACACCTGAGGAAGTGGAAAACGCCGGGGAACAGATGTTCCTAGCAATGTACAAAGCCAGAGTTACAGACTTGGACAAACAGCGATATGCAGCATTCCTAAAATCCACCACAAGGGTGAAGCCAGACCTCCCCTCTCTACCACCAACTAAAAGCTCTGCACTGCAACACTCATACAGAGTTTATTTTCAAGTTCAGGAATGGCTGGGCAACAAACTGGAACCCACTGATTGGGGTTGGATGAAAGGAGCAGATGGAGATCTTCAACCCTTGACAACTTTAAATGAACCTGCCCCTCCTGCCATTCTTTCAACAATATTCTGCAGCTGCACCAAAGGCTGCGGGACCCGTTGTGGATGCCGCAAATCAGGTACTGTTTTTTCTAATGTTAACTGATGGCTATAAGTAAAATACAACGGGAAAATAATTTAACTTAAAACTTCAATCTTTAACAGGTATCCTGTGCTCGTCAATATGTGGTTACTGTGAGGGCGCGTGCACTAACGGCTTTCGAGTTGAAGATGGCAATTCAGCATATGAGGATGACCAGGAAGACTTGATAGACCCCCTTGACACCCTTTAATAAACTGTTGGACCAATACTTAATTTATGGTAGGTTTTTATTTAAATAATCAATATTCAATCATCTTTTCGTTTTTTATACCTGGGACCTGTTATCACTTATAATAAATAGCTACCAACTGCCTACTGTGCTGGGTTGGCACCACATTCATTCTAAGTTAATGAAACGCCGAAAATGCATTAACTATTATATTGATTTACGTTTAAAAATTGGCACATGGAGTATTAAACTATATTGAGGGAGCTCACTTAAATTTTACAATTACTACCGATTTTTATGTTTAGTATTAAGGACTACACAAAAGTTCGACTATACTACCGGTGGTCTAACATCTTCAACCATAGTGTCTCTCTCTCCAACTTATCACCTAAAATACATCCGCGTCTAGTATAATCTTTTCGCGGTCTATTTAAATTTTAAATTTACATTTATCTACTATTATTCTACTGAACAAGACTGTAATTTAAATTTGATTGTTTAATTTGAAGAATGCAGCATATGGGGACGACTAGGAAGACTTTATGGATCCCCGTGACCCCCCATCTCATCTAATGAAGTGTTGGACCAATAAATTCATTGTCCTACGGTTTTAAATGGAAATAAAGCAGATTTTTTTAAATGATGTTTATTTTGTCCGCCCTATAACTCGCTTACAATTAGTCGTACGACAAAAGTGCATAGGACCATTTTTGTAGAAAATTTTGTTAGCTTTAATTATTATACATCATGAAAATCGATAGGAGTGATCGTTTTCGATATTTAAGCGAAAAACTGAAAAATGGTACCTTTAACCCCACCTCCTCCTCGAGCTCACCCCCCACCCTCGGGGACTTTTGATATATGTCTACCCAAGTGTAGAGAAAGCGTTAAAAAAAACCAACTCTCTAGGAATTTTTTCCACCGATTTGCTTATTTTGACTGAGCTAACATGTTAATTTTCAAGTTTGTCTGATAATTATAACGGTTTTCCCTATTTTGCAACCCCCAAATACACCTGGGCTGCAAAATTCCGATATCCCAAATTTTCTTAAAAAGTACAATCGAACAGTAGAAAACCTCCAAATAGCGAATTTCGCACAAATATTAATTTTAAAGTTTTTTCTGATAATTATAACGTTTTCCCCATTTTGCAGCCCCAAATTCGTGTAGGCCACAAAATTCGCACATCCCGCATTCTCCTACAAAATGAAAACACTAGTAGAAAGCCCCCAAACAGATTATTTCACACAAATATAATTTTTAAAGTTTTTCTGATAATTATAACGTTTTCCACATTTTGCAACCCCCAAATCCACCTGGGCCGTAAAATACCCACATCTCGAGTTCTCTTAAGGAA
Organism: Agriotes lineatus; assembly: GCA_940337035.1. NCBI lineage: Eukaryota > Metazoa > Arthropoda > Insecta > Coleoptera > Elateridae > Agriotes > Agriotes lineatus. The sequence continues at coordinate 22,905 of CALNHX010005514.1, read as the reverse complement.
TACAATCGACCCGTATAAAGTCACCAAACAGCGAATTTCACACAAATATTGATTTTACGGTTTTTCTGAAAGTTATAACGTTTTCCCCATTTTGCAACCTCCAAATACACATATGTCGCATAATTTCCACATCCCAATTTTTTTTAATATACACAACAGACCAATAGAAAGTCGCCAAACACTGAATTTCATACACATGTAAATTTTAAAGTGTTTTTGGTAACTATAACGGTTTGCCATATTTTGCAATCCCCAAATCCACCTGGGCTACACAATTCCCAAGTCCCGAATTCTCTTAAAAAGTACAATTGGCTAGTAGAAAGCATCCAAACAGATCATTTCACACAAATACTAATTTTACAATTTTTCTGATAATTATAACGGTTTCCTCATTTTGCAATCCCCACATTCATCTAGGTCAAATTCCTACCTCCAAAATTCTTTTAAAAAATAAAATCGACCAGTAGAAAGTCTCCAAACAGTGGATTTAACACAAATATTAATTTTACGATTTTTCTGGTAATTATAACGGTTTCCACATTTTGCAACCCCTAAACCAACCCAAACCACAAAATTCTTAGAAACCCATAAAGTCAGCCATTGAGCTATCATACCATAAATAGTATACTCTCCATATCGTTTTAGCATAACTAAAAAGTTAACATGAATAAAAATCAGTTCAATACGAAGACAATATTTAAAGGTAAAAAAGTTTTGTTTATTTTGTACCACTGGTTATTATTAATCGTTAGATTCCTGTATTTACAGACGCAAACAATTGATATGATGAATCACTATATCTTAAACTTGACATTGGAAAAATGCTTTTACCACTTCATTTTCAAGTGAGAGCGTGTCGGTTCAAGTATAGGTGATTTAAAATTGAAATGTTTTCTTGAAAGAACTCTGTCATTAAAATTATACCTTGAGTACTACAAAGAACTCGTGTCAAATAAAATATCATGATAAAGAAAATCTAGAAGATATAAGTCATGGAAAATTTCAAGCAGGTTTCGCAAAAGTGGAATCTAGTGAAATAAGCAACGTTATCAATGCACACATATTTGCCTTAGATGTAGTACATTACTACGAGTGTTGATTCTTACAAACCTGAATTACTAGCCGAAGTTCACTTGCTCACTATTTTGAAGAAATTAAGTTTGCCAATAACATTAGGGTCATAAGCAAGAATTGCTAGAGGAATGCAGTAAATGAGATTTAGCAATACTTTTCCAATAGTGTAGAAAGTTGTGTTACAGTATAATTTTTCTTGTATTTGAACTTGCTTACAGCAGATTTGCAATATATTTGTAAGCATGTATGCGTTTCCAATATAACACATACGATAAATGAAGTAGTTCAATTACAATTCAAGTGAACGTATTGGAGGGATTTATATTTGGGAGCTGGAGAATAAAATGTCAGACATTTCCTAATTAATATAACAATGTAGAACATTTTGATAATTTACCAAAACCTCAGTTTCAAGCCGGATTTGATCCCCATGCTCTATTATATGATTAATTAGTATTACTAGTTCAAACACATATGTATTCGTACAGGGGTACGATGTTAATAAGTAGAAAAGTAAATCTCTAAGACAGCAGGTTATTTAGTATATCGGCGTAAAACATAAAATATTACATATATTACCAGTAGAGTATCAGAAACTAACATTTTAATAACGTAAATATTTATACAAAGGAAATGAGAAAATTGTAGGAACTTGTATAACGCATATGAATTCGTACTGTAATTTTTACATTGAAAGTGTTTAACGAATGAAGATGTGACGCTAGTACGGTGCTTTTTTAACGATTTGTGTGACGCTTGGAAAATACGCAGTTGTACGTATTGCAGGTGAATGTTTTTGGTGTTATTTTGAAGATATCGTCAAGATGTCATCGAACCTTCTGGGATAGGTTGTGAAAATGTAAGATTCGAGGGGCGCAAATACGGGGGTTAAAACGATTTTTTGAACATGAAAGCGATCGGTGCTGCTACATCGCATACTTTTTGAAAGATCCAAATGTGATTTCGAGCTAGTTGGAATGAGAATGAACCAACGCTCATCGTACTGGCTGGTTTTTGTGGTCTGCAATGCACGGGGGCGAAGTTACAGGGGTAGATAGCTGAGGTGCAGTTGTAGCAAGTTGGATGTTCGCATAAACCGAAGGAAAGGAAAAAATGTAGAATTTTGTTTTTGACAGTATGTGGCTGATTCTGTGGGTTTCTAAGAATTTTGCGGCTCAGCTTGGTTTAGGGGTTGCAAAATGGGGGAAACCTTTATAATTACCAGAAAAATGGTAAAATTAATATTTGTGTTAAATCCGCTGTTTGGAGACTTTCTACTGGTCGATCTTATTTTTTTTTTAATTTGGGAGATGGGAATTTGACCCAGATGAATTTGGGGGTTGCAAAATGGGGAAACCGTTATAATTATCAGCAAAATTGCAAAATTAGTATTTGTGTGAAATGCCCTGTTTGGAGGCTTTCTACTAGCCAATTGTACTTTTTAGGAGAATCGGGACTTGGGAATTGTGCAGCCCAGGTGAATTTGGGGGTGCAAAGTATGGCAAACCGTTATAATTATCAAAAAAACTTTAAAATTTGCATGTGTATGAAATTCAGTGTTTGGTGACTTTCTATTGATCTATTGTGTATTTTAAAAGAATTTGGGGTGTGGGAATTATGCGACGAATGTGTATTTGGAGGTTGCAAAATGGGGAAAACGTTATACCTTTCAGAAAAACCGTAAAATCAATATTTGTGTGAAATTCGTTGTTTGGTGACTTTAGACTAGTCGATTGTATTTCTTAAGAAAACTCGAGATGTGGAAATTTTACGGCCCAGGTGGATTTGGGAGTTGCAAAATGTGGAAAACGTTATAATTATCAGAAAAACTTTAAAAATTATATTTGTGTGAAATGATTTGTTTGGGGGCTTTCTACTAGTGTTTTCATTTGTAGGAGTATGCGGGATGTGTGAATTTGTGGCCCACACGGATTTGGGGCTGAAAAATGGGGAAAACGTTATTATTATCAGATAAACCTTTAAAATTAATATTTGTACGAAATTCGCTATTTGGAGATTTTCTACTGTTCGATTGTATTTTTTAAAAAAAATTGGGATATCGGAATTTCGCAGCCCAGGTGGATTGGGGGTTGCAAAATACGGAAAACCGTTATAATTATCAGACAAACTTGAAAATTAGCATGTATGTGAAATTCGCTGTTTGGAGACTTTCTATTAATTATTATTTTAAGAGAATCCGGTGTGTGGGAATTATGCGACCTATGTGTATTTGGGAGTTGCTAAATAGGGAAAACGTTATAACTATGTAATGTAATGTAAATAAAGCTCCTCGAATTATTGTCACTAAAATAATCGTTCGATTGGTAGTTTATTTTTAAATTGAAGAATGTCATTGGTTGACAATGAAACCAGTTATATCTCTTCAATTAAACATTACCTTATGTAAAACAGAAAAATACAATATGAATGTTATAAAGAAATAATAAAAGCTATAGGCGTATCGCAATACCCCACGCGAGCGAATAGCGCAGTATTAATTGCTCCAAATGCTTATAATCAAATAAATAAATGTATATTATGCTATATCAGTTACTGTTCCAGATACAATCAGCCCACGTGCATGTAAAATAGTGTTTATTCAAACGTCAGTAAAATGTGACATTATAATGCTTGATCGATGATGCTAAACTGTCACTTCGTTGCCATGGCATATAAACACTTTATCTCCGCTGAGGAGACAACAGTATGATTATATTATAAGTGGCAGAAATGCATCATTATTTGCGAGTGAAAATTTGAATCGGGAGTGGTCCAGCGCGATCGATACTATTTCTCACTAGCTTATAATGGCATTTCGCTCAAGTGTGATGTACGTTTTATCTTAAAGTAACAATTCTTGTGCCTAAATAGTTCGCGCAGTCAGAATATGTCGCGAAATAAATTTATAATTAGTCGCCTATGATTTGTGATATACGTTTGACAGTACTGAAGTGTATTGGCAGTACTGAAGTGTATTGTCAGTCTATGTCAAATTCGAGGTTCGTAGGTTAGGTTTTGTTTGTTATTTGACACAGAGTGACGCAAAACTTAACCTGAAAATTACGAATTTGACATAGCTTGACAGTGCTACCAACAATGCAGTAGTATAAATAATGAAAACTCACTTGTGAATAAAACTTCATTTTAGTCACTGAAAACAGTTGTATAATGTATGGTAATAGGCGCTACTGTAAGATAATAGTATATTGTGTATCTAGGACGAAAAGCGTACATTCCCAGACGACTGTGAATATTGTTGGTCGAGGCGAAAGCCGAGCCCAACAACACAGGAGTTATTCATAACATTATTTACTGGGGCAGGTACGTCGATGATATCCTGGTTATTTTCAATTCTAATAACCCTAATACTGATGATTATATCCCCTGGCTAAACTCAGTACATCCTAATATTAAATTTACTCTTGAAATTGAACACAATAATTCTTTGCCTTTTCTAGACATTTTGATTACTAAAAACAATAGTTCCACAACTATTTTTTTAAATTTCAGCATTTATAGGAAGCCCAGTTGTACTGACCATACTATCCCTTATTCTTCCTTTCATCCCTTATCTCATAAACTTGCTAATTTTCAATTTTTGTTCAGACGTTTACTTTCAATTCTTATATCCATAGAAAATTGCAACAATGAATCTAACATCACTAAATACATTGGTATCAAATACGGTTATCCTCTTCAACTCATTTTACCTATTTATTATAAACTCCGTATTAAATTTTCTACAAACCTAACCCCATCAATAACCTTGAAAACTTTTTATTCAATCCCTTATTACGGTATTATCTCGATGTCCATCAAAAACATACTTAGCAAATACAATTTTCAAATTTCTTTTTCTACTACAATTCCCTTCAGAAATTGGTAGTCTTCAATAAAGATCCTACCCCTTTATTAGATAGATCTGGTGTCTACCGTCTTGACTGTTCGTCATGCAACTGCTTTTACATTGGTCAGACTGGACGTACTTTCAGAAAAACAAGCAAAGAACATTCTGCTTGCATTAAAAACAACAACTTTAATATCGACCAACCTAATAAATCAGCTTTGCTAATCACATTTTGGAACATAAGCACAACTTTGATCCTAATAAAGATTATAAAATTTTAATATAGCTAACAAGGGTAGGTTGTTCAATTTACCCGAAATTTTTAAAATTATGTCTAACAATAATGAATGCAGACTCAATGAAGTCACAGATTTTGAAACTAATTACATTTTCCTGAATATTAAATAGTTGTTTTGTCTTTGGCCATTTTTGGTTTTAACTTTGTTCTTTTATTTTCTGACCTTCTCTGGTAGTTTCAGTGTCATTGAATTTAGGGACTTTTGATCGGGTTTCAGTTACTTATGTACTGACTGAAAATACCCATTCTAGTGCCTTCTCCTTCAGAGGAGGTTGCTATTTTACTTGCCGTTTTTTAATTGTTAAGTTTGATGTAATAACCAGTACAACCATCTTTATAACGTAGTTTACTGGCTATTGAATTGATTTTCTTCTCCAATGTGGTGTTCTTTGTGAATTTTTATTACTACCTCGCCTTCAGCGCTTAACCTCAATTTAACCTATAATTTGGAACACCTGGTTTTACCTGTTTTATAACCAGTAAGTTAATCTATTTACATTGTACACTATTGTTAACCATATGTCTCTGTAGATGATCACTTTGGCCTGAAGATGAAGCCAGTTTGGCTTCGAAACATGTCGCCTTGTTAATAAATGTACGTGGAGAAGACTACTGCGTTTTATTACTTCTTAATACAGCTGTGTTAATATCCAAAAACTGAGTGAACTAACTAATGCAATGAATCTATATTTCATAATTTTTTCACCTTAAGCTTTAATGGCAATTAGTCATTATGGTCCAAGTTCTACTAGAATTTCTCTAAGCCAAGAGCAATATCCCTAGCAAGGAGTTTTTACATACGGCTAAATCACGGCTTTGCAGTTCGTCAGGATGGTGTGCAATAGTATAATTACACACCTAGGTAGAAAATGTTGCATTACAGTCGATAAGATAAATTACCGAGAGGCAGAGATAGTAGGCTAATAAAAGCCTATTTTCAAAGATACAGGTGGTTGTAATAAAGTTTCTTAATTCGGAATTCGAAAATTCCACAACTAACATGCTTAATCACTGAGTTATCAAGCCATATATAGTATACTCTGTACATATCGTTCTAGCATAAGTAGGAAGTTAACATAAATAAAAATCCAATACCTTCATTAAACATCAGACAACATGCGAGGACAATAATTAATCGTAAAAATTTTTTTTATTTTGTACCACTGGTTATGATTAATCGTTAGATTCCTGTATTTATAGACACCAACAACTAATATGATTAATCACTATATATCTTAAACTCTACATTGGAAAAACGCTTTTACCACTTCACTTTCAAGTGAGAGCGTGTCAATTCAAGTATAGGTGAATTACAATTGGAACTTTTCTTTGAGAGAACTCTGTCACTAAAATTATACCTTGAGTACAACAAAGAACTCGTATCAAATAAAATATCATGATAAAGAAAATCTAGAAGAGATATGTCAGGGAAAATTTCAAGCAGGTTTCGCAAAAGTGGAATTTGGCGAAATAAGCAACGTTATCAAATATTTGGCTTAGATGTAATTCATCTATATATTACTACCAGTCTTTATTATTACAAACCTGAATAATTAGCCGAAGTTCACTTGCTGACTATCTTAAAGAAATAAAGTTTGCCAACAAACATTTTTTAGCCATAAGCAGGAGTTGCTAGAGAAATGCAGTAAGTCAGATTCGTCAATACTTTTCCAATAGTGTAGAAAGTTGTGTTACAGTATAATTTTTCTTGTATTTCAACTTGCTTATAGCAGATTTGCAATCCATTTCTAAGCATGCATGCGTTCCCAATGTAACACATATAATAAATGAAGTAGTTCTATTACAATTCAAGTGAACGTATTGGAGGGATTTATATTTGAGGGCCAACGAATAAAAATGTCAAACGTTTCCTAATTAATCTGACAATGTTAAACATTTTGATAAATTACCCAATTCTCAGTTTCAGGACAGTTTTGATCTCCATGCTCTATCATATGATTTATTTAGTATTACGAGCCCAAACCCATATGTATTTGTACAGGGGTACGATTTTAATAAGTAGGAAAGTTATTTACTATATCGGCGAAAAACATAAACCATTACATATAGGACCAGTATAGTATCAGAAACTGGTACTTAGTACATTTTAATAACGTAAATATTTATACAAAATAATTGAGAAAATTGTAGGTACTTATATAACACATGTGAATTCGTACTGTATTTTATAAAACAAAGTAACGTCAAAATTATAGTTTAAACTGTGTTACCCCCCCTTAGCAGCAACAACAGCTTAAATCGGTTTCACCATGGTAAATAAAAGTTCAGGTACGAAATTATCAGTTACACACCTCTTTTACCTTAAATGCGTTGTTTCATTAAAAGAAACATGCGTTAAACAAACACTATACGCTTTCTTGGTATAAATACGACGTATTTCAAGTAGAGACTATAGTGTTTTACAATACCAGGGAATTTTAATATGTTCGGAAATTCTACTAAGTTAAACATTTACAAACAAAGCTAACTGTACTATAACAATGTTTGGTAGCAGCTACTTAGACCTTTCATGTACATCAGTTGTCTAAGGAGTTTGATAAGATACGATGACATGGTTGCTATTGAATAGGTGTGAAGCCATCCTCAAGTGGGTGCATTACCTGGAAGTATTTATTATCATATCATCTTGGCTTGTTTTTACTTATCTTCGCAATCATAATGACCTTGGCGATTACACAACAGTCGCAAAAAATATTATCACCCCTATTACAAACAGCGTTCTCCCTCTTTGAAATGAACATCTTGCTTTGATTCTTGTTTTAACTTGTAAATAATCATAATGTTTCACATCAGGATCCGGCAGTAGTATAGGGGCACCTTGTTTTTGATAGCTGTCAATCAAATTTTGATTCGCGGTGTAATTCGCGGTTTTATTCGCGGTTTTCGCGGTTTTATTCGCGGATTTCGCGGTTTTAATTTTAATTCGCGGATTGACCCAATTAATTTCGCGGTTTGATCTAATTAATTTCGCGGTTTGATCTAATTAATTTTCACATGTGCTACTGATTAAATTACGCATTAGCTTCCGATTAAAATTACGCGTCGGACTTCGGCGGCCATCTTGGATTTCTGGCGCGAATATTTGAAATTTAAATTTTTTCAGATTTTTTTTTAAGTCCCAGTTTTTGAATTTAAACTTCGCGGTGTGTCGTCCATCTTTGTTTTCTGCGCGCGCACTTCTCACAGGTGTCGTTTTTAATTTTGAATTTTCGCGGAAATATTTGAATTTCAAACTGGTAGATCTTTCGTCTCCCTCATCGAAGCTGCTCTCTCTCTCATGCACGGAGGCCATTTTAATTTCGAGCGAATATTTGAATTTTAAATTTTTTTCAGATTTTTTTAAGTCCCTGTTTTGAATTTAATTTCTCGGGTGTCGTCCATCTTGGTTTTCTCACATTTATTTTAATTTAAAAAAAGCTTCCTGCGATGTCCCATGGCTGGAGTCGAACCAGCGATCACAGCATTACGAGTACGAAGCCTTAACCAACTGTGCTAACGAAGCGATCGAGGTTAAAGGAATTAAACATAGTCACTTACGTGTCACGAGCCCAGCTTTAAACAAACTATTTTTCAAAAAAGGTTATTTATGAAATTGGAAATGCATTACCTGTGTTGTTAAATGACTTGTAGTAATTTTAAAAAACTGATTTTACGGTTGGATGTGTCATAATTAATAATTTTATAATTTGTGCCTGCTATATGGCTGGATTAACGAGATCCTCATTGTCCCTACCTACTATTGGAAATTTCCGTCTAAGTTCCCTTTTTAAAACAGGTCGGTTCCTGTGATTTGTTTGGTTTTAAAGGTTTGAATATTGTACCACTTAGCTGTTCTGACATTACACTTCCATATTCATATTATAAATAAATTTTAAATGTTATTTTCGACTGAGTTTGAGCCGCTTATAAATTACAACAGCTAGTTTAAAATTAAATGGGCGATCGGTCACAATTATATATATCAGCAATAACATGAACAAGAAGATATACGTATTGCTTGAGTAAGAAAGAGATAAACATATAATCCGTTCACGACCTTTTTGGGACAGAGTTGGCTATTATTTTTTCTTTTCATGTTGGACTAACTGATTCGGTGATGTAGCGGATGCAACTTTTTTTCTGTCAGTGTCTGTTCGACATTTTCTTGCCACCACATTGCCAAACTTATTATTTTAATATTCGTAAGAAAATAAATGCTTTATCAAGTGTGTAAATTAATTTTAATTTCCGTCAAAAGAAAAATCAAAATGCCCAATATAATTTTGTTACAACAAGAAATGTCCATTAAACGATGCTAGTTGCAGTTTAAAAAGGACAGACCAGATCTAAAAGAACACGAGTTGATGTCGAGACTAGAGAGAGATCAGGCAACAATGTACCTATTCAGAAAATATAACCTTAAACTGAAAACAACCTAACCTAACAGAAAAAGTGCCAGTTTGCATTAGGGAGTTTAGTTGCCGCAGAGGTACTGCCAACAAAATTACTAGATGGTCATAGCCTCACCTGACCCAAAAAGATCGTGAACGGCTTATATTAGCAAGTATTTGAGAAGGCTTGACTAATTTTAATTATGACATTTGTCAACTAAACATAAAATAAATTTGAATAAAAGCACGCAAAATTACGAAAATACGTAGAAAATTTATAAAAATCGGCATCTTGTCACATTAAATTCTGCAAAAACGACAAAAAACAATATTTTTTTACAACTTTTATTGAAAAAATAGTAAAATTTTACGAAAATACGTCTGTGTTGACGACCAATGAAAATAAATTTGAATAAAAATACGCAAAAATTACGAAAAGACGTATGTGTTGATCCCCAAAGTAACAAAAATTTGAATAAAAACGCACAATTTCGTTGAAAATCTTTACAAAGCGACTTTATAGTACCGAAAAAATGATGTAAAAAGTTTTTAAGAGTTATTTCTAAGCATAATTTTGCAAACGTTTAACAAATAAACCGTAATTTTTTAAAGTACATCACACAATTATGAAATCGTAGTTCAATTTATATGAATTTTCGATACTTTGTATGTGAAAAAATAGCTTCAATTACTAATATTTGAATAAAAACATGCAATTTCCAAAGCATTTCGTTCAAAATTTTAGAAAATCGACAGCATCTCCCATGAAAATTTATAAAAATCGGCATCTTGTCACATTAAATTCTGTAAAAACGACAAAAAACAATATTTTTTTTACAACTTTTATTGAAAAAATAGTAAAATTTTACGAAAATAAGTCTGTGTTGACGACAAATGAAAATAAATTTGAATAGAAACACGCAAAAATTACGAAAAGACGTATGTGTTGACCCCCAAAGTAACAAAAATTTGAATAAAATCACGCAATCATCCAGCATCTCACATAAATTTTCGCAAATATCGACATCATGTCACATAAATTATACAAAAACTGTCGTCACGTCACTTGAAATTATACAAAATACGATATTTTTATTCAACACACGATGAAAATTGAACAAAAATCACGCAATCACACATCATATCACATAAATTTACACTAAAATCGACATCATGTCACATAAATTATACAAAAACTGACATCATATCACTTGAAATTATACAAAAAACGATATTTTATTCAACACACGATGAAAATTGAACAAAAATCACGCAATTACAAGCCATCCCACATAAATTTTCACAAAAATCGACATCATGTTACATAAACTATGCATAATTTTGCAAATGTTTTACACTTTTTATAAAATGCATCGCTCAAAATTAAAAGAAATAGCAATTTCGTTAAAAAATTTGCAAATGTTTTACACTTTTCTATAAAATGTATCGCCCAAAATTAAAAGAAATCACAATTTTTTAAATTATATCACGCCAGTATGAAATCGTAGATTGATTTTCACAAAAATCGACATTATTTTACATAAACTATGCATAATTTTGCAAATGTTTTACACTTTTTATAAAATGCATCGCTCAAAATTAAAAGAAATAGCAATTTCGTTGAAAAATTTCCAAATGTTTTACACTTTTTTATAAAATGTATCGCACAAAATTAAAAGAAATCACAATTTTCTAAATTATATCACGCCATTATGAAATCGTAGATTGATTTTTTGAAATTTTACACTTTGTAGCGGTAAAATAACTTTAAATACTAATATTTTAGCTTTAGATTTTGTAATTATTTCAGATTCGTGAAAAACAAAAGCAGAGTAGAAATAAAGAAACACAAACACTTTGTAATAAACAAATATATTATTCTTATTTCGTATAATACTTAATAATATAAATATAAATGTACAGCTGAATGGCTTATTTTCTAAAAATTCTCTAGCAATTTACAAAACTGTAGTTTGAGGTGCACAACATTTCAAATTAAAAAGGCTGCAAGTAATAAAATCAGAATTTCATTGTGTCATTTTAAAGTTTAAGATGCACCCAATCTAGAATTCCCTTCGTTGTTGGTGTTGATGACATCTGCCTTAGAGGCGTTTTTCTAACGGCCCTTTTTTTGAGGCGTTTCCTTATCGGCGTTCTTCTGACTGAACCTTTTTGATGTGGACTTGGATGAGTAGCTGGTGTTTTTAATTTATATTCTAAATCGGACTCGCAGTTATCAGTTTCCATTTCGTTTTTTCCTGTAGTACCAGTCGGGGTTGGCTTCTTTTGCTGTTTAGGTTTAGCTAGCAGCACATTAGCAACGTTAAGGTCTTTGATGTAATCAGCAAACTGTAGGCGTCCGGGTGGATTAATAGTTTTTCGAGGCCGCAGAGTGTCGTGAATTAAATCGACTATGTTAGACGCCGGTAAAATTTCACCCTTTATAGTAACGGTAGCCTTGTGATCCCAGCTCACATCGCTTGAGGTACTCAAAATGCGTAGGAAAACTTCAGCTTTTTTCTTAAAAGTTTTGGGAAGTGTAGATAAAATAACGGCATTTGATAGGCTGTCACTGGTTGTTTCAATAGGTATTTTGATTGGCTGCCTCGCCTGGTTTGTGAAATGAAGGAATCGTTGTAACACTTGATTGTACTGGATCCATTTATCGTGATCAGTTAATTTGGACTTTAAAACTTTTTGCATTTCGTCATCAAGCTGTGATAATATATTTTTCTCCGCATCATCGCCAGACTTAAGACGTTGGACAAATTCCGGCGATACAATCAACATCTTCCGCTCTTTGTCCATTTTAGTCGAAAAGGAGCTCAGTCGTTTGTTCTGGTAGAGCCGTCGTGAATAAACTAGCTTAAAATCAAGACTTTCATAATAAATATATAAAAAAATATGACAGGTACGGGAATCGAACCCGTATTCTCTCTCGAGATCAGAGCTTAAATCTGACGCCTTAACCATTCGGCCAACCTGCCTCCCTATATAAACGAGCACTCTCTGCATAATTAAGAAAACATGACAAATGTCGAACAGACACTGACAGAAAAAAAGTTGCATCCGCTACATCACCGAATCAGTTAGTCCAACATGAAAAGAAAAAATAATAGCCAACTCTGTCCCAAAAAGGTCGTGAACGGATTATATGTTTATCTCTTTCTTACTCAAGCAATACGTATATCTTCTTGTTCATGTTATTGCTGATATATATAATTGTGACCGATCGCCCATTTAATTTTAAACTAGCTGTTGTAATTTATAAGCGGCTAAAACTCAGTCGAAAATAACATTTAAAATTTATTTATAATATGAATATGGAAGTGTAATGTCAGAACAGCTAAGTGGTACAATATTCAAACCTTTAAAACCAAACAAATCACAGGCACCGACCTGTTTTAAAAAGGGAACTTAGACGGAAATTTCCAATAGTAGGTAGGGACAATGAGGATCTCGTTAATCCAGCCATATAGCAGGCACAAATTATAAAATTATTAATTATGACACATCCAACCGTAAAATCAGTTTTTTAAAATTACTACAAGTTATTTAACAACACAGGTAATGCATTTCCAATTTCATAAATAACCTTTTTTGAAAAATAGTTTGTTTAAAGCTGGGCTCGTGACACGTAAGTGACTATGTTTAATTCCTTTAACCTCGATCGCTTCGATAGCCCAGTTGGTTAAGGCTTCGTACTCGTAATGCTGTGATCGCTGGTTCGACTCCAGCCATGGGACATCGCAGGAAGCTCTTTTTAAATTAAAATAAATGTGAGAAAACCAAGATGGACGACACCCGAGAAATTAAATTCAAAACAGGGACTTAGAAAAATCTGAAAAAAATTTGAAATTCAAATATTCGCCCGAAATTAAAATGGCCTCCGTGCATGAGAGAGAGAGTAGCTTCGATGAGGGAGACGGAAGATCTACCAGTTTGAAATTCAAATATTTCCGCGAAAATTCAAAATTAAAAACGACACCTGTGAGAAGTGCGCGCGCAGAAAACAAAGATGGACGACACACCGCGAAGTTTAAATTCAAAAACTGGGACTTAGAAAAAAATCTGAAAAAATTTAAATTTCAAATATTCGCGCCAGAAATCCAAGATGGCCGCCGAAGTCCGACGCGTAATTTTAATCGGAAGCTAATGCGTAATTTAATCAGTAGCACATGTGAAAATTAATTAGATCAAACCGCGAAATTAATTAGATCAAACCGCGAAATTAATTGGGTCAATCCGCGAATTAAAATTAAAACCGCGAAATCCGCGAATAAAACCGCGAAAACCGCGAATAAAACCGCGAATCAAAATTTGATTGACAGCTATCAAAAACAAGGTGCCCCTATACTACTTCCGGCGATATTTTTTGTTCGTACTTTATATTTCTTGTATGGTTCTCACATTCATGTGCTGCATCCTCTATTCTTTACTTAACATTTACAGAATTGTTTTGATGGTCGATTAACAGGTCTTGAGGGTATTTTTCCATCCGTCTTATGCAACTGGATTAATCATAAATTCTTCTTTTTCATTTGTTTGGCCAAGAAGCCAAGGGATCAACATTTGGAACTACAATATGAAAAGCATCTTTTACAATAGATATTCTCTACTGACTTGGTTCGGCTTCTCGTTATATTTCATCTCAGATTTCTGACACGCAGGTGATGCAGCTTTCTGTGAGAAGCATAATAGTATTTTACATTACAAGCCAGGTAAAACAGTTTTTACTGGCGATAGGATTGGGATGACTGGCGAGCCGTTAGGCGAGCCTGTCATATCCTTGAGCCAGTAAAAATGGTTACCTGGAGTGTATTGTTGAATATTTTATTTGTTCCTCACTTCTAATAACTAGAAATTTACCGTTTATTCAAAATGTCAAACTGACAAGCAACTAAATTCATCAATATCACACATACTAAGGGAGACAACTCTGGCTTTGCACGCTATCATTTATCTATGAGCACGCTTGTAAAATATAACTGGCTAGCCAGTAAAAAATTTACTGGCTAGCCAGTTATGAAACATTTTCAAAGTGAATACAGTGACTTGATAAATTGATGTTTACAAGTGAGGAACAAATAAATACTTTAATTCACAACCATATATGTAATAAGGTCATTACTGACCTTTAAAAAGTTGGAGAATGAGCCATTAATAACTTTTACTTCCCACCCCGGGCGGGAAGTAGATTACCATGAGAGCCGGAAGACATTGTTCCTCTTGGGTGGAAAATTACAGATCAATACTTCCATCTCTTGGTCGGAAAGTGACATTTCTGTCAATTCTCGAAAACATCAAATGTTAGTCACAACCTGTTAAATAGTTTTTTTACAATAAAGTGGTTGTGAATAAAATAGTATACATACCACGGTGAAAAGTTTCATTCGTGTCTCGGTACTACGAATGTGTAGGCAGCAGATGGTGTTATAAAGATTACAAAAGACAACATAATTCTTTCTGCCATGGATAATAAAAGTCCATTATTATTATTATTATTATTATATCTCTCAATTTGTTTGTTTTGGGGTATATATTATTTTCCCGTTAATTCAATGGCCAATGGCTGCCAAGGGCAAACATACGGATGCGAAATTGAATTTCGGCATAGTACATTTTTATTCCACGGTTGTTCGAATCTATCTTCTAGCAGTTGGTAAGAATTTTAGATACTGATTTTTTTGCTACAATAGGTTAGGTCACCAAACTTTAAATTTACTGATCTCACGAATGTTGTGGTTATCTGTCAACACACCGCCCAGTTCAACAAAAATTGAAAGTTTATCTGTATCAGCAAAGACAGACAAACTACAGGGGGTGGGGTTGGTATGTATATCAAAAGTAATATATATTGTGCCTTTACTTTTTAGTCTAATCTTGAACAAATATCCGTATACTTTGCCGTCAATAAAAATAAGATCAGGGTAGGAAGTGTTTATCGATCTCCTAATTAATACCCACTCGCGACTATATTGTATGTTTAGGTTATCTACACTTTGATGCATTAAAGATTAATGACACTATAACGAAATTTCATACTCGCTTGGATACATTGGGCATAGTGTGAATAATTCATGAACCTATATGGATTACTAAAAGTTTAATTACCTTACTTAGATTGATAATAATTTCCAGGAACAAGCTAGAAATATTAAAAGTCGCAGATCATTGTAAGATAGTCTGCACTTCAGTGCTATCAGTAAAAGCTGTTCAACGTACTATTCGTAATTTTAGAGATTTCTCAATGCTTCACCATGATCTTTTTTATTCCGGACTTATATGCTGTTCTATGGTTCACTATGTTTGGTATTCAGAATATTAAAGATAAAACACATATTCTAAGTGATAACATACGCAATGTTGTTAACCTGCATGCTTCCATCAAATAATCTGGTACTTATAAGGTCAGCAAGCCCTAACTCTATTTAAATTTAAAAAAAAACAATAAATTTCATTCATTTTGATTATGATGAATCACTAAGAAATCTTGTTACTGTCACAATTTTTAGAGAAAGGAAATGGTATGTGCGTTTAAAATTTACTTACAACAAGCAAACCGCGCGCTACGTGCTGCCAGTCTTGAATTGGCGCGCACGTGAAATAGGATACGCGAAAGGTCAAGCTCCGAGCCGAGCGCTAAGATAAGAAAAACAAAACCTAAACAAATATAAACATCTGTGAAACCGGAACGTGAGATTTTATTTTGTGCCACAGACACACATTAAGGAAAATTATATTATAGATATAGATAATAGCTGGAAATCTATTTGGAACGAATTTCGTAAGTTGAATATCAATAATAATGACAATTCTTAAAAATTGCTCTTATATAGGCAAAACTTAAATTACATTAAAGACATTTTTCAGATTTCCTCTAATCTTGAACATTTTCCACACACTAGACTGTAAATTTCACTTGTACGCTAACGGTATACAGCTATATTAGTCTTTCTTTCCGGATTTATTAAAAGAGCATTATCAGAGTAAATTCTCTTCTCTCAATTCCCACATGTTGACTCTTTGCATCTTCACCCACGTATTACCAAAGAGCGTTTTCTCGTTCTTTGTAATGTTTTATTAATTCTGCAGCCCCAAATTGTTCGCTTTACTAATTATACTGATTCTGCTTTCGGCTTCGTTCTTCAATTTAACAAGTTTACTAATTTATCTTCTGTTCTTACTTAAATTTGCGATGGCATTGTCAATTATCCAATAAAAGCTAGTTTGGATATTTATAATTACATTTAATTAGAATTTATTGTTATCTCTATTGATCTTTATCACCCAACAAATTCCTTAATTTTTAATCGCATTGCAATATTGTCATATACATGCCATATACATTACTCACACTTTAAAAATGTACACCGTTAATTATAATATTAAACGCAAAATATCTTCCAAATGAATTAAATTTGAATAATGTCTCAAAATTAATCTTTCACTGTAATCTGAAAAATTACATCATCATTAGAATATAATACAAATTGTTATACTCTTTTTAATTATTAATACTGTATCCGATGGGTATAATAAATTTTTAAATAAATCGGCCCTAATTATTTTCAGTACTTGTAATTTGCCCAGCTAGTATTTTTTTTTCTAAACTTATAATTAAATCACTCTATCTCAAGGTTAGGTCGCTACATCCAAATTAATTATTACTATGAACTGGCTTCTGCTATGTAGTCCAATTTTATACAGCAATCGATTCAAGAAGTGTCCGAGAGTTGCAGTCGATTACCAGGTTCGGTACGATTCTACATTCCTGCCTTGCTGACAGCAGGCGTACAACGGCTAATGGTCCGGAGCATCGTGGGAGCTCCAGCGAGGCTGCAGGTACACCGAGATCGTCTTAGAAGCCATCAAAAGAACATATTTTGCCAGTTAAAAAGTGTCTTTTTGTGATTCTGTTCGAATAGCGTCGGTTTGCGTTTAACTTTCGGTAGTGGTGTCTCTAGAAGTGTTTGGTTTTAAGACGCAGTTACTTTAAATTTTTCTGTCATAGCAACAGAGTGTATCTAGAACTTTCAATAATTATAAGCAAAGTTGGTAGCAGATAAATTTTGGATGCAGCGACCTAACCCTCTAGATAAAGTCATTCTATTAATTATAAAGATATAATTACAATATTAGCCGGGCACTTTACAAAAACCTGTTGTAGATTTATAGTCATTTAATTAACGGAGACAATTAATATCATCACAACGTGTATATTTATAACATACGGAGGAGGTTCTTAGAGTAGAGGGGACTAAAGCAACCATTTTTTATTAATAAAATTTTAAAAAAATCCGAATAATTAAAAAGTTGCGAGTTATAGCTTAGTTAAATAAGAAGTAGTTTATGTTTTAAATTTAAATTGGGGATATTTGATATAACTGAACCACATTTAGTTAAATATATGATTTAACTGAACCACATTTAGTTAAATATATGATTTAACATAAATGTAAAATAGATACTACCGCTTCTTAATTTTTCCTTTTAATGCCTAATACTTCTTGTAGCAACTATTGTGGGTTGCTGAATAATAAAAAAATAATAGGCAAGTTGTTGAAGAAATTTGAGAAAATGTCAAATTGACATTTCAGTAAATTGGAACACATCAAATTTAAGATTTATTATTAGTGGTTGTTATTAAGTTATTAGTTCGGATAAACTGGTGAATTACACTAACGATGAATACATGGACATGATAATAGTTAATGGAGCTGCCGATGAAAGTGCTGCACGAGCACGACGTATGTATTTAGAAAAATTTCCAAATCAACCGACCCATTCCGGAAACACATTTCTCCGGGTTATTTAACGGGGAAGAGATACTGGGACAACTTAGCTGTTTCTCAGAACTTTTGGCGCACATTCGAGATGAACGGTTTGTACCCTTTTCATTTCCAAAAGGTACAAGGACTTACTCCCAACGATTATCCGTCGCGACAGCAGTTTTGTGAGTGGCTGCTGAATCGGACGGAAGCAGAAGCAGGTTTTACAACAAACACACTGGTAACTGACAAATGCTGTTTTACCAGGAATGGTAAGCTGAACTTCCACAATGTTCACACATGGGCTGACCAAAATCCTCATGCGATCTGCTAAAGTAACTTTCCGCAACGTTTCTGCTTCAATTTATGAGCTGGAATTGTAAACGACACCTTATAGGGCCTCGAATTGCCGGCGCGTCTCAGTAATGAATCTTACTTGCATTTTTACAAGAAGTTTTACCAGGACTCCTAAAAGATGTTTCATTGGTTGTGCGACATAACATGTGGTTTATGCATGATGGCTGTCTATTTTAGTCGTCCTGTAAGAGATTATCTCGATCATACCTTTCCGCAATGGTGGATCAGCCGGGGTGGATTTATTTAATGGCCTCCACGCAGCCCTGATCTAAACCCACTACACTTCTTTTCATCTATATACCTAAAAGACCGGGTACATGCAACTAAAGTTGATACCATTGAAGAGTTACGTCATCGAATCAACGTTGCTACAGAGGACTTGCTATACCTTTCATCTTAATTTGCATCAAATTCAAATTCTATTAATGACTTTCATTTAAACAGCCATTTTTTAAAACTTTTCTAAGTTAATTGTATTGATCCTCCAAATTCTATTTTTACATTTATCTTTATCCGAAACTGCTCTTTATGTATCACAGCAGAGGAACGACTAGACTCAGGCGATTCTGTTGGTTACTGACGACAGAGATTGCTAAAGTAGGAGCTAAGGAAGAAGAGTATTAATTATTGATCATCTGTGATAGTAGCAAACTCGCCGTGAGGCCGTCAAAACGAGGGAAGCTCTGGAAGGTGACAGTAGCGTTGGTGAAGTAGAACAAGTAGACCATTCCTGCTAGCAGCCAAGCGTTTGACAAGTTGAAAGCTGTTTGTCAGTAAGCAGTGCATCACAGCAGGATTAACTGGGGATCCGGGCTGTGAATAGCAGAAGGAGTACTGTCTTGGAGGTGACATTGAAGCAGGGAGAGTAAGATCAGTTCAAGGTGAATTTTTAGTTTTTCCTATTGAAGCTATAATAAATAAAAGACAATTAAAAAAGTGTAATAAACTATAATCAAATACTTACCGTATAATATTGAGTCAATAAGAGGTGAATAGAAGTTATAGTTGTCATATTTGACTGAAAATATTAGTAGAGCACTGTTTAACGTACAAGGTGACAGTTCGCGTCATTAAACCGTATAAAATCATTATTAAAATAAAATTTCAGTTAATAAGCGGAATAAGAACATTAGCACCCATTGCAAAACCCGCATATATAAGACCTGCCTTAGACCCGTAATGACATACGGAGCAGAATCAAGAGCTGATACGGCAACGTCCAAAAGACAACTGAGAACGGCTGAAATGAAAACTTTGAGAATGATCACAGGCTACACACTACATGACAGGAAGAGAAACGTAGAAATAAGAGAAAAATGCGAAGTTGACGACATAGTTCGGTGGACGAGAAACCGCAGAAGACAGTGGAACGAACACATAAATAGAATGACGGAGGATAGACTGGTTAAGATAGTTAGAAACGAAATCCCTCCAGGCAGAAGACTCCCTGGACGACCACACAAGAGATGGAGGGATAGCTGGCAATCCACATCGCAGGAATAGGCTTACACCCATACCCAGAATAAAACAGGCAATTTGCCTATCAAATAAGAATAAGAAGAAGAAGAAGTTAATAAGCAACTAGATAATCAAAACAACCCTTAAAAAAGTCTCAAGGCGCTATCGATTTTAATAAGTAAATTATATTGAATTTCTAACTATACAATTCAAGTTAAAAAATTTGTGAAAGGAGTCACTATAATATATAACTATGTTTTATTAAGTTGAACTGGGTTATTTAAAATATAATAAATGGGCTTACTAATCTTAAAATGAGCCCTTATCTTATATGGGTCGGGTCTCTACATCCAGGCAAGTACTATTTTGATTAGTATTGAATTGCAAGAAGTAATTTGCCATCAAATCGATCATAGTGTTATTATTTTTAGTAATTTAAAAGTAAATACTTTGTGTATTAGTAATTTAACTAACCGGATAGCAGGATATTATTTAACTACTGGGAACATGAACTTAAATATGGCGTTCTAACATCACAAATAGCAAAAATAAGTCCGCTACTAACCGAAAATTGTTTGTGATGACGTAATTGAAGCTTTGCCAAGGTGATAACAAATGCCGTAAGTAAATATACATCAAGAAACAATGCACTCAAGGGACGCCTCTGTCGGAAGTGCTTATAAAACCGACGCCACCAAGAAATTCGCTTTATGACCTATTTGTTGCCCTTGGAACGGAATTAGGGCACAAGTCGAGCTCCTAGCGTGTTTCACGATACTAGCCCCCTCTTTGTCCTTTGGCCAGCCTCTGATCGCGTCCGCAGAACTATTCCTGTAGCTGTACCACTATGACGCCAAAAGCTGCTTCCAGCTGTCCGCATTGCTCACACCTAGGGATGCACTGCTGTACACCAAGATCACTGCCTATCTTCAGCTTCCAGGGGCTCTAATTACTAAGCTCGGATGTCTAAAAACAGGCACCTGAATACAAGCTTAAGCTCGATGCACCGATAAAACACTTATCAGTCTTCTGCAAAGGTTCTACGGATGAATGCACTCCACCACAGCACAGCCACGAGACATTCAATTAATTTTTAAACTCATTTATTGATCTAGCCAAAATAATAACACCTTCCAGCTTGGCTTCCTCCCCCCAACGGTTCGTCAATGATACTGAATTGCTTTACAGTGTTTCCAAGCCTACTCTGGTAGCATTTTGTTTAAATCAAGGCTAACACTTTTTTCAATACAGTTTTACAATTGTTATGAAAACCAATGCTATTTCATACTATTTACAAAAATTAAACTAGCACTTTCTGGTATATTATTAGAAAATACTATTTCGGCTCTCAGGAGCGGTAGATTGTCTCTTTTCAGGTAAAGTATCTTTTATTCTTTAAATACGTCAAAGTATCAGCAAGAAAAGTTGTTCAAAATATAAGATTATAGTCCAATGCCACATTTTAAAAATATCGGCTTGCTTTTATAAAACCGTGTTACCACAAAATTGTTTCATATAATACACACGGTTTCATAAAAGTAAACTCAGAAAGACCAATCTAACATTTTAGTATTAAGGTTATCTACTCAGAAATTGACGAATAATATCACCAAGTGTTTTGTTTTTCACCATTTTAGATACACTCTTATAGACAACATGAACGATTTGCCTTATGAAGTGTAAATCTATTCTTAAATATTTTAGAAACTTTGCTTATCATTCAGCAGGAGAATTCAGCGAATTTGGTGGAAATCGGTAGTCAGAAGGACCTGTACTCTTGACAGCACTAGACTGTCAAGTATCGATAGGATGCGGATAACGTTATAATCGGTATGGGATCTATATAAAAAGCAGGTAACTTTAACAAGCCGCATTAGTTGTAAACGCAAACGCCAACTAGTACATGATGATAATATTAATGTTATGGGTAGCATTTACAATTCGTGGTGCTTGTGGTGCGGTTCAATCGGATATACCTTATGAAGATCTAAATCTACTTGCATATAGAACAGAACAAATTCTAACAGGCAACAAGAGTCTTCGTATTTCGACATCATGCCAAGCTCATCTAGACCAGTTTCGCAAGAGTTTGATATCTGGAAAGCAAGAAGATTTGTGGGCAAAACGAAGTAAGATTTGACCTTATTTATTTAAAGTACATTATAGAAGTTTTCATTTCGCACCAAAAACGTATAGGATTTGAAAAGAAATCTCTTAGCAGGGTCTCGATTAAATGTTCATAATTTGTGTTAAACTACCAATAAATTATTCAAACTGAAGGTTCTATTTTATGTCAAGGCATATGAATATAAGCTTGCGATCACAAACGCTATATATTTTGAATTTTAATTTATCGTCAAGCAATTTTTGTTAGGACAGAGAATGGCAACCGATGATTAAACGTGCCTTGTTTTATATAGTGTTCGACGCACGCGCTAAGATTCCCAGCGGATTGTTAGATGGAAATGCCGCTGATTTTGGATCTTTTGATGAATGTATGAGTATTGAAGCACACATTTCCCAATCCGATGCAATTTATGGAAAATATTGCGTTGGCGTAATCCCCGTGAATCTAGCAGGGCTGAGGTTAGCAACACCTCTAGGAAGAGGAATGGCTCCTGATAGTAAAATGGGAATATTTCTAGCCACGTGTTTACCTCACAGTTGCTCTGTAGCGGATGCGCACGAAATCTATTCCGGCATAGGAAT